>ML208648.1:2415-13061 GCA_004369065.1 Pluteus cervinus
ATGGTTGGACTGTGCTTCATTTAGCAGCTTATAGTGGCCACCAAGCAACTGTGGAATATCTTGTGGGACTTGGAGTGGACTTGTCCAGCAGGACCAAGAAAGGGAATACTGCCCTGAATTTAGCAATTCAGTGTGGGCATTCAGATGTTGCAGCATTTTTACAAGCCCAAGTTCTTGCTCACAGTGTTTAATATTCCAGTACTTTCCTTTACATACACCCATCTCTAATAACAATATTTTCATGTAGCTTTCATGATACAACTTCAGATGGTCTTGTATTGGTGTTTGTATATTCACTTACATGTAGATACATATTTTCACCTTGCTCATCCATTGTTTCTTCTGGCATTTCTTTCTTGTCCAATTTCTATGGTACCTTTTTTTGTCTGATTTTACTAGGTATTTCAGACATGTTGTCTCTCAGGTTAAGGTGCAGATCGAAAGAAACAGTTATACTTGACCATCATTTGTTGAAAGTAAAAGGAGCAAAGGTAATTAAACTGACTTCATTCAAAGGTAATGAGATGAGAATAAGCCCAATACAAAGTTTAAAATCCAGTACTAACTATGCTGTGATGAATAATAACCTGCTAAAGATGGCTGAATGTAATTCACCAAGAAATCCTTAGCATCAAACTCCAGGCCACACTGATCAATTCACTTAGACTGCTAATGTCAAGATCCCACCAAATGCTGTAAAGTTTACTGCAAACCAAATGAGAACATCATAATTCAAAGATGTATTGATCTGTCTGAGAATTATCTTTAATAGAACAACAATTAACTTTGACAAATGCAAAAGAACATTTAGCAGATAAAAAGCATCAGCAGAGCCAATTATGAGTAGTGTTAATACTGAAGCACACACCCAGAAGAATCTCCAATTCCTGAACCTGTGAAAAATATCATAATATAAGCCATTTTGCATCTATGACCAAAATGAGTGTTCTAGACAGTGTCAGATCAGATCTGCAAGATAAAGGCAAAGGATACAGTATCACATCTTCCCAATGGCAACTTGATCTCCAGAGTGTTCCTTAATTAAACAGGTAGCACTTGCTTTTGCCTTTAGACAAACATTCCAAATCCATCTAACAGAGGAATACCTAACTATAAAGCAAAATCAAAAGAGTTGTACTCAATAGTACCAAGATCAAAAGAAGAAGATGCCCAGCAGCAAGCTAATTTGGATAGAAAAACAGCTGAGTATGAGTAAGAGGCTAGATAGTGAAATCAACTTCCACAAGATGAGAGTAGTAGCTTGAATAAGATGTGGACAAAGCCAACAAATTGAGCAGAGAAATAAGGCAGAGTTGTCTCAAATTCAGTATCAAAAAGCAGCAAGTATCTTCCATTTGTTGATTCACTCCTTCACCTCATAAACCAACACCTTGAATTTTTGTCAATTCATCATCCCCTCCAGTCCTACACATCCTCATCATCATTTGCATTCATAGCAACCCTACCACCAAGACGAAGGGCCCAGGATGAATACACTATCTGATGGTCAGTGAGGGTGTTCAAATAACATTCAACCTGGAGCAACCACTGTCCAGGACAACCCACATCGAGGATCCCATGTTGGTGGTTCAAAACCGATCATCCAGATGTGGTCGTAAGTACTGTCAAGACAACCAACACAATAATGAATGCCATGGCCGTCTGATTCACCGTACTCGCATTCCTGAGCTCAGCACTGTACCCGGAATCTCCTGGGTGTCAGATAGGCTATGCGCTCCGACCCTTCCCAACACGGCATTGAGGACTTGCCTATTGGGGAGCGCGAGATCAGAGTTGATAACCGAGAAGTAGGTATACTGCACGTCGAGCAAGCACCTGCGGGAATGACTCTCAGATAAGGGTGAGTTATGTGGTTGGGGATTGTCCACATCTTGACATGGCCTGATGACTTGTGTTTCCGATTTGACAGGCCAGCTGGGAGAAAACGCCTAGAGCGGAGGGGCGGGTTATAACGTTGAATAGAAAGGAAGGTCATAAGTAAACGAACACAGAGCGAAGGACGGAGGAATGGCGAGTGAGATACATACCTCGAGATGGTCGAAGGAATGAGTAGGTCTCTGCATCTCAAGTAGGTGGTTCGAGAAGGGCTTCGCTGGTTTCTCTTTCAACTTGTGGTGCCGATAGAAAATACTCTTTACGCTCGATGTATCTTGCCGCACGACATCGATTTTTGGGGGCAGTGTTGTCGTAGATCAGGAAGACCGGGCTGTAGCTTCAAAGATAATGTTCATAAACAAAAGAAAATGAAATGAGGGTGATAGCGCGAATGGAGAGGGAAAAATACACACCTCGACATTTCAAAAGGGTTGAGTCCCGCTCTGCTCTCTCCTTCAACCATGGTGTTCGTAAAAAAAATCACTACCATCCCGCCCAGGACTGTGTCTTCAAAACGAGGATGCGAAATCCGTCAATTCTGGTCATACAGCGGAAGGGTTGCAATCGAACGGAAGGGTTGAGGCGTCAAGTTGCCAGAGGTCCGCGAACGGCCTGAGAACAACGAGGTTTGCGTCCGTCTTGGATTAAATGGCAGGATTTTATATCAAGCGGCTAGTGCATATGCTAACGGGTAAGAGGATGGCATGAGACAACGGCGGACTCACAGGATGCTGGCGTGAAACGTGTCAAGTCTTTGTTTCAGAATCATATCGGCCGTCTGGAAACCACTCTCGGGGAGTAACGGACTACGGCCTCCATCACCCTCACAAAATATCCCATCAACCCTCTTCGTAACGCAGCGCAGCGTCCAAGACCTGAAGATACCTCTGGCGTCAAGTGGGATGTAAAAGAAGTGAAAGGAAAACACACCGACAGTGTTTGGGCAGCGTGCTATTTAATCATCAACGAGCTCAAATCGTTGGGCTGTGGTTGGTTACATGCCTGGTGTTTGCCTTTGTGAGCGGTCATTACAACTTGCGGAAGAATACGATAAGAATTTCAGAGTCAGAGTCGAGGTAGAGATGGATTGAAAGCAGAAAAGGTGGTGGAAGACTTACGGATTGATTTCAGAAAATTCACGCCGATCCATCCTCCGTAAATGGAGATAAACTTTTCGAGGAAAAGCTAAAGAAACTTGATAGTACCACAAAGGGTGGTAAACGTTGAATATTTGTCTTGTGAGACGGGCAGAGTTCCCGTGTGAAGTCGATGACGCGCGACTTGATCGCGTCGCGTTTCTTCCTCGTTTTACTCAGCTTCAACGTTCCAACTCCTGCTGGTTGTGTTGGGTTTATCAAACCTCGAAACTCGTGAGTGACACTTATATCTTCTTCGAAGCCAGAGAGCTAATCTTCTGAAGTGCAGCATACAGGCCCGATGAAACCGAGGCCGGTACATCAACCCGAGAGGCAATCCAGCATTAACCTGAGCCCAGCGCGAATAACTTAGCTTCTGCTGTTGTCCTTTGATTATCGAACCGAGCGAAGTACGAAACTCTAGTTGCACTGGATGTTGGGCGCCTGTGGACTTGAGAAGGTCGTAGATGTGGTACGCTATCTCGAGTCCTCCATCTCTTCCTTTCCCTCTCCCTTCTGTCACTGTTCTCAATATCCAAGCAGATCTTTTCGAAGATCACAGGTCGTAGTCGGTGGCATCTGGGAGAGCTGAACGCCTATGCACGGTTAAAAACCCACCAACCCTCGAAATCGACTCCATGCAACATCGAACCTACTTGTGTGACATCAGGCAGACCCCAGCTGCCCAAGGCCCCGATTTCTTCAGTTGCGATCTTTCTAATTGTGCACATCCCAGAGTCACGGTCGCTGCTCAGGCTTCAATTGCTAGCGGAAGCTCCAACCGTCGTGAGGCAGCTGAGTGGGAGGATATCGACCGACAACTTGACCTTTTGAAGCCAAGTCGGAGATTCATAACAGGAGTGAGGACGAAAATGGGAGACTGCAGATATCAATGGGTACGATAGTCGGTAAGTATTCCATTCCAGCATCTTCGACATCGGTTCATATGGCTCATCACCGCCTAATAGCAGGTTCCCCATATCCTATCAGTCTTTTCCGCCCTCACCTTGGAGTTCCATCCCCGATCCTACGGCGTATCTTTACTATCCGACGGTCGTCCCTTTCTATCCCATCGCCACCCATCATGCTCTGGTCATTCCCGTCCATAGCAGACCTATCCATCCCCGTTCGCTGTGCATATGGTGCTCGGCAGCATTCATCAAACGTACCTTGTCCATACCGAAGAAGAGATTCGCCGCATAATACGAAACTTCGCTCAAGTCCCCCACTTGACACTCGAAACAAGTCGTTATTCCTTCTTGCTTGGGTCGGACTCCCTACCGACGGGATTCGGCTCTGATGGGTCAACGACCAAGTCCATTTCCCCAACCTATTCCACCGTTCTGTCTCGCTCCATATCTCTCAAACCCTTCAACACATCTTCCGGTTAACAGGAACAACTGTCTACTACAGCTCCAAGGGCTAGCGGGACATTCAAACGCCCTCATGCAGCCTGGCATACGAAGTGGGTATCTCAACGGTCGGCCTTCTGAGGTCGAATAGGTCGGTGGCGGAAGTAGAAGGTGCTGCAGGTGCCGATGAACGTTGTGCGAGGAGCAAGTGAAAATGTAACTCTGCGGCAAGGTATTCCATATCGGTGTTTCTGTCATCAATTCGTACTGATCACCATCGTCTCATAGGACGTTTTACTTACGACGATCCTACACTGCATTGGAACTTCACTCACACCCACTTGGTGCGATACAGGATGTGGCTCCCTCAAGTTCTAATTAAATCTTTCACAGCACCTATGCGTGGTTCTCCCTCGTTCTTGTTGTGCCCAGGAGTCTTATTCATACCCGTTCCCCATCCATAGGAAGCTCTCCGCATTTCGTTAACAACGCCTTCTGACGACGAACCCCTACTATCGACTTCGTTAACCTCCATCTCTCGTATTACATCTGTCCCAGCTATGATATCTGTACATACAAAATACCCTTTATAACTTTCTTTTGGCCGTCTCGCTACTTTCCAGCGTGTAGCTCGGGTATAAATGCAATCCTATCGATATTACCAATGTACTTTTTGAATTCACCAAGTGAAGCCTCATATATGCACAAGTATAACGGTAACAACCAGAATATCTGCAAGTCAACTAGACGGGACACCGCAAGTCAGGTAGGTTCGTAGAGTCCGTGTTCAAAGTGACATACCAGCCTTGTATTCTGATTCTTCGGAGAGTACAGGATGTTTAACTTAACACGAGTGAACGTCCGGTGTGGAGTAAGTTAGGTCAAGATTGGGCGGAGGCGGGCCAAACCACCGACTCGTTTTTCATTCCCAACTGCATGAACACCCGCTGGGTTTTCAATCCTCATTTCAACCGCCACGTCCAGCACGACGATATCGGATCCATTCGTTATTTCTCTCCAGATATACCCCACTTCTACACGCGGTCGGGCCGCTATCGACTTGGGACCACGAGAACAGGCATTCCGAAGCCACTTCAGGAAGACGAAGAATAACCTAGAAGTCTAGCCGTCGTTCGACCAGGAACGGCAGGACTGGGAGGATGATGGGGTTTTGTCAAGGACAACGAGAAGAGGCGACCTGTAGATTGGGCTGATGGTATTTGAGGGATCTTTCTATGCTGCGATGAACAACCTGAAGAGGGTTCAAACGTTCACCAGCAGCTGCCACGGTTGAATTCGGTCCTAGTTCGCAATTTGAACCTAGTGCCTCCTCAACGTCCTAGACCCAGTCTCCCTCTCTGATTCCTTCGAAAAACCTCGATGAAGGTCGCCTCCGAGTGAATGCCGATGTACAGTCGAAATTTCATCAGGAAGTGACTGAGGACATTTAACTTTGGCTCTTGAATTTGCTGACTCGACCCCCTTTAGAGACCTGTCGAAGATAATATCCGCGACCACCCTTCCCAAGACAGCCCAGCGACACCTGAAATAGTCCATCAAGATCCCATGTGGATCGTCCAGTCGCAATCGGCTGGAACTGGAGAGTCGGACGCGGTCTTCAATAGCGTCAAGACAATCAACGGCAATGAATGCCATGTCCTAACCAGAAGTCCACCAGCAGCTGTTTCGGTCACATTCCTACTCCCCGACATCCCAACATACAAAAATCCAGACAGTGTCGACATCGGACACGCTATATGCGCTCCAACCCTCTCTACACGGCGTTGGGGACTTGTCTGTATGACAGGAAGGTTGATACCGTGGAGATGGCGATGCCGACGTTGCGCTATATGAGAGGATTGTGGGTGAAAGAACTTGTGGAGTTGAGAGAATGCTGTTGCCGCTCGCTTAGAAATAAGGCGCTCATCTGGGATCGGGTAGTAGGTGGTGCTGTGCGTTCATCAAATCCCCCGTCCGTTCCGCGGAGGGTCCAACACGTCTCGGAGTTGAACGTCGAATAGATTAGCTACCAAGACAGCCCGACAGATGGTAAATTGGGAATTTCATCGGTGGGGAGTTGAAACGTAGCCGTCTGAAGTGAGAGAGTCGCATGCGATTGTTGGTTGTGTCGGGGCCATCAACCTGGGGACCAAAGGCCGGAGAGGTCGCGGGTGTGCCTGTCGAAGCCCGAACACTCCCAGCCTACGAAGAATTCCTCAACGCCATACACGATGTATGCGCTCCAATTGTCTTCACGGCAACGGAAATCGGTCGGCCAAATCTTCGACGTGGAGACTGACCCCCGTTTAGGCCCGAAGCCAACGTTGTGCTAGATGAACGGGAGAGGATTGTCGGGGTAGGGGTAATTATCCGCAGATTTGGGCTGAGAGGACGCGACGCATTGATCCGTCGAAGGATTGCGGCAATGATGCGCTGGTGCAAAACCGACTGAAGGTGTCGCTCGATGTTCTACGCCTTGAATAGCCTGAGGACTTGTGTTCCCAGTCCCGGAATCACCCACGGCTCCATCCACGTATCCTGTAGTAAACGTAGATTTTTCCAGTGGGGGATGGCGTCCTTTTGAGTTGGAGAAGAACGGATATCTGGGGTGTAAGTTTGGTTAGAATGGCCGTAAGCAAATGAAAGCGAAAGGGAGGGAGTAGAGTGGGTAGAGAGAGAGGAACACACACCGATATCCGAACCTGACAAGTTTCTGCTTCTCAATCGGATGTCCAGACGGCGAGAAGAGGCTTAAAGCCAGAACGCTTCAGGCATGCATATATGCCGACTTCTCGAGGCGTAAAGTTGGCGAGTTGTTCAATGCGGTGGAAGATGGCATCTTGTGAACAGTGAAATGACCAGAGTCGCTAGTTGAACCTATGTGAATTGAAACGACTTTGATCGTCCTAAGAGGCACAAGTGGCCGTAGTTGGAACTCGGTCTCCTGTGTCAATAACCGCTGTCCAGAGAGGATGAGAAGATTACAGAAATGGATGATAAGTCAACTCACAAGACTCAAATAGAGAGTTGGTATGGAAAGTTGCCCGTCTTTATCCCCATCTTCATTCTCTTCGAGCGTCCTCACAGGATATTGTACAACCCTCATCGCCCGCAGCCCCCGAGACCTGAATGAAGGTAACTCGCGTCGAGATCGGGTGAACGAACAGCGAAAAGGATCCACGCGTTCACCGTTCTTCCATGTAAGGTGTCGTTTGAATTCTTCGAATCGCGGGGCCGGTATTCAGACGTTCTGCGGCCAGTCCGCTTGTGAGAGTCGGTATCACACAGACTCGGAGCGACAAAATGAGATGAAGGATGTCGAAAATTGAGACAGAGATGGGTTGAGAGGGAAAGCAGGATGGCGACGCGTCCGGAGATGGGTCCAGTTTGGGTCCAGGGTCTGATAGTACCGCGAGGGGCGGTAGAGACCTTTGTCTTGCAACGATTACATCAAGGAGAAGCAGAACGAAGGAAAGCCAGGGAAAGGTCGACCGTTCGACCGTGTGAAATGCGCTTGACCAAGTCCACAACGCCCAACTCGCATTTCTTTTGAACCTCGGAGTTGCGTGTAGAGTCTTCGAGTGAGTAACGTTCTTTTTTCGTAAAAATGAGTACTGACATGTACTGGCATGTAGTAGCGAGACCGGGTCCGCCATGTTTGCCAACTCTGTCAGTTCCAGCGCTGATCAGTCTGAGCGCGAACGGCCTCTGCTACGAGCAGCTGGTTGTCGGGATGACCTTCGGATGTCTGGATCCCCGTGGCTGCACCAGCCATCATCGTACTTTCGAAACGTCTAAAGACATGGTCGTAGTACGTTTTTATCTACTCCGTTGCTGTCTCGGAGACCTCGCCTTGACCCTATCAGCGTTCCTCGAACCGCGTTGTCACTGGTCGGAACAACGCATGAGAGCTTGAGCCCTCCTGTGGCGGATTTGACGTCTGCCCTTCCATCCTCTCCCATAACAATCCCTCTTCCTCCAGCTGTTGCGATCGTCTTTTCACATTCATCATTGCACATCTGATCGTTATCGACCTCGAAACGACCTCTCCTGCCACTTCACCCACAACCTCCTCGACCATAGCAGTGGTCCAGCGTTTGACTACCAGCGGTAGTCTTTCCAATACGACCGCTGCCGGAGAAATCATCTCAGTCGACTCATTGCAGTCTCACCTCGCATGTGTGGTAATCCAACCAACCCAGGCTCAACGAGAAAGTGGTCATCGCATCCAATCAAGGTTTCGAAACAGTTACCACTCCCCAAGCTACCAGGAACGTTCCCGCCACTGCTAAAGCGCCGACCGCCGGAACCTTCGACCACGACTTGTTGCGCCTTCATCCACCGGTATCCACCGGTCTACTATCGTTCGTATGTCTATCACTCAACACAATGTCGCAGGATTCACCTTTGACTTCACCTTGAAACCCATTCTCCCATGGGATCTATCGTTCGCTGGACTTGCACCAACCTTTCAAGCCCTCGTGACGAGTCCCGCCGTTTTCTCCACGCCCTTTCTTTTGTGGTTTCACTGCCCACATAGATTAGTAGAATGTTACTCCATTTACCCCTTCAATTCTCCCAAACTAGGAGTCTCCTTTCCCTTTTCCTGTACCACCTTTCGCATGCTTTCGCTTCTGTATGCGCCTAACTTCCCAGGATGTGTAGCTTAGGTATAACTTGGTACGAAGATATCGTATTCGTGTTCTTATATAGTAACAATAACTAAAGCACTAGCGGTTGTTACCTGTACAGTAGAAATGTAATTGCGAGAAGTAGATTCGGAATACTAGATGTCGAGTAATATCTCCAAACCAGTGAATTCGTCAAAGCTCTATCCTAACGAGAGACATGGGTTTAACTCACAAGGAGCTTGTTGGAGGTCAGGAGAGTTGGTATCAGAGTTGGGTTGAAAGACGGAAACGGGATGAGTATTCGACCCATTCTCGCTCCAACCGCGTGAATATCCAACCCCGACTAGCTCCCGAACCCAAGGCTGGTATGAACGGTGTCACGGCCGTCGTACTGGTTCCGCTGGACCGCGGTTTGGGTCTCCTCTGCTTCGAATCCGACGTTCTTGAAGCGAAAGTGGAAATTTGAGGTTGACCGGCCGAATGTATTCACACTTGAAGCTTCGAAGGCGGCGTTGTTTGGGCCAAGAAAGCACTTAGAAGATGGCGTTGCGAGTCGGCGACGACGTTCGCAATTTCTGCTGCCGACATATACATATCCTAATCGATCAAGAAAATGAAATCAGCGAATTTGCCAAAAAGAAAAAAGAAGAGACAGATGGGTCGCAGACGAAGGACGAAATACATGAGGGAGGTTTCCAAAGAAGAAGGAATTACGAACTCTAGGATTTTCGAGTGGGCGCTTGGAACAAGGCAAGGACCTTGTCAACTGGCGTAGTCGAACTCGTTGTACTCGCGCTGCCCACCACCCCAGACCTCTTCGACATCGCCCACGTATCCGGGGCTGAGGTCCCTTCCAAGCCTCTAGACGATGTTGAAAGCTTGGTGTACGAAATGCTGTGCCGCGAACGAGCCCGTATGTATCTGACTCCAAAGCTGCGCACATTGTGCGAGGCGCGTATGATTCGTCTCGGAGGTGGGATTGGTAGATACGGTGCCTTGGTTTGCTGGTTTCACTTGAATCGAGCCGCATCCTATCTCGGGGCATCGGCAGTGAACCAAAAGGCTGGATATAAACCAGTATCAGAGGAGAACGAAGAGACCAAAAGCGAAGAGGGAGTACACTTACACCCCAAAACGTTATCAGATCAACTATGTCGTATCGTCGACCCATGACGACGTCGCCCAGTCGTGCTTGTGGATGTTCCTTCAAAAGCACTAGGGTCCTGCCTGGGCGACGTGCATTGTCTGGAGTAACTCGTCTAGATATATGGTGCATATGGATTGGTAGGACGTCGAGTGAGGTCAGCAACGGGTCGGCGTTGGTATTGGTAGATTCAACCGGTCGTGCGGGTGATCCAGCTGGATCTTTGAATCCCACCCATGCGTTCCATATGCGACATGGCCTGAGGACACGATGTGTAGTGCGGTGGATAAAAAGAGCAAATCCAGACATACCGAACCCTTCAGTACCTCCGTTGCCCATGCTTGCGCCGTTTTGGCACTACTTCGCGGATTCTACTCCTTCGCAAACAGGTGAAAATGCTGCAGTATCGTGGTGGCTTGCAAGGTTAGATTGCGTTGAGAGGGGACAGGGATAATCGCAGGTATTGTGGTCTGTGTAGGGAGGTTCC
>ML208649.1:9216-31231 GCA_004369065.1 Pluteus cervinus
TACGTGAGGAAATCTGTACATGTGCGGGTTAGCTTTGACCTAGTAGAGTAAATATAGGACACATCAATCAATATAGGAAGGGAAATGCGTATATTGGTGGGACGTACCACAATGTTCGTTCTTTTTTCTTGAAAGCGAGACGACTCGATGAAGAAGGGGTGGATGCCGGCGTGGTGGATTCTTCAAGTTGCGAATCCAGTTCTTCGGCGGGTTGGACCACTTCGGCAGTATATGTATCACCTCGCAATTGGCGACTTGGAAGAGCAGGATTAGGTACTTCTTGAACCTCTTCGTCCGACCCTTCTTCTTCTTCCTCGTCACCTTCCAGGATACTCACCAGCCTCGTATTCACTGCAGCTTCACGTTCTATCTCCGGCACCTCCTCGTGATTCAATTCGGAATCACCCCCTCCTGACTTTATCAACGTCAAAGTTGATGTCGACGTCGAAGCCACTGCTAAAGTCGAGCTCGAAGTGGGAGCGAACAACGAAGATGAGTCTGTAGTCCGAGATGTACGGGGTCTACCTGGTGTAGCAGTTGAAGAAGGATCAGTTGAAGTGGATTCAGTTGTGTGGGTAGTACCCTCATAACGCGAACCAGAAGGTCGTTGTTGGTGTGGTTGAAAAGTTCGAGGGGCAGAGGGAGAGGGAGAGGTGGACTTGGTGGACCTGATGGTTAAACGAGCCATTGAGTCTTTAGTTCTTAGTCCTTGGGTATTCGGGCGTTGAACGTTGAGGGAAGGAAGTTAAGTCGAAGAGAGTTGAGTTGAGTGGTGTGGTAGTGGCAAGAGCCAAGAGCTAAAGAGGTAGATAAAAGACCGAGTCGGTGGTGATATCGAGTGGCTAAAGTCGCGATGTCGAAGATCGAAGGGAGAGTAAAATAAAAGTAAAAAGGGAACGAGAGGGTGGGCGGCAAAACAGTCAACAATCTCAAGGGAACTTCGTATAACTGCGTTGGTAGAACTCACTTGGAAGTATCAATGGATAGACGTGATTTGTTTAGTAGCTCGAGGTTGAGGTCTTCGAGAACGTCGAGACGTGTCGGTTTGGGTCCGAGTTTGGCTTGTGCTAGAACTTCAGGAGACCAATGTCGGTGAAATCGTAGGAAAGGTAACTCGGAGTGGGATTGATAATGTCTAGTGGCAGAGCCTCGAGGTGGGTGAGTGATTCTGAGGGCAAATTCGAATATGTGGCTCCGACTCGGAGTCGGAAGCTAGGCGTTGAAGGGGACGTTGATTGGCTAGAGCAATTGACAAGTAGACGTTAAAATCTGTATATGTGGGTTGCAAAGGACTTCGAAGGAGCGATTGCGAGAACTGTCACAGAGAGGGTTCGGTATGTGGTGGTCAAGTCGAAATTTACATAAAAGACCGATGTGGCTGGGGTGTGGTCAAAGCACTGGTGGCAAGAAGGAAAGTCACACCCCTGTGATATCGATCATGATAATTGTGGTTGGGGTTTTTTTATCAAGGGTACAGTGAAAGTACAAATTTAACTCCGGTACGTGGGTATTGGATTGGATTCGGGATGAAAGCGCCCCAGGAGGTCATTTATTGAAAGATAGTTAAGCATTCGAATTCTCAACGGATGGAGTAGGGTTTGATTCCGATTACCTATGGTATCCATGAATCCGTTGTAACCGAAAAATGCCATTCAAAATCAGACAGCTGAACTTTATGATGGTGCAGGCCTAGGTGCAGGTTTGGCGCAGGACGAAGACATTATCAGAGTCGAGAGGCGAGTTGGCGAGGTTGTGCCGAGATCGCCTAGCGTCCTGTATAGATGCCACGTGGCCTCTTCAACCTTTCGTGGCACCCTCAAGTGGATCTTCCGACAACACCATCATGCCTCCTGGGATGCTGATTCTATTGCCACTGGTGTCTTCAGGCCTCGATTTTCTAACTTCAGTGCCTGAGACTGAACGATGTCAATGAATATCCGGGTACTTTGAAAACTGCACGCTTCGGCTCCTTCAGAAAACTTGGTTTTGGATGTGGAGGTTTTATCTCATTTGATGCACGATCGAGTAAGTCTCATTCTCGCTGTAGAAGGGACCCTGTTCTCGTTTGAGAATGCCGAACCAAGTTGAAATGACAGAACCCTGCAACAACGAGGCCGCAATCTGCCAGCAACTTGCAAGAGGCTGTGGTAGTACCTCAGAAAGACTGGGACATTACAGCTTTTCGTCTAGGGTTTGATTTGTTGGGGAATACCTCCTTCGCTGATAGAAGTGCTGGCAAGTACTTGACAGCTTGAGCTGTGACCACCACCATCCCCCCACGAAGGGCGACAATCGATCCCAGCTCTATTTACAGGCTTTCAACTCCCCCTCCTTCCTATATCTGCATTTTCTCACTCGACGACTCAAGGGTCTTTTGTGAGTACAGTCTCACTTATCAGCGAATAAGTCCCATCTGCGGGTCGCGCTAATCCACATCCAACAGGATGTTATTCTTACTCCTTATCAGTTCTGCCTACAAAGCATACGCAGCACCTACCCTCCTTGGCCCAGAGGCTTTCTCATCTACGCCTTTCACATTCCTCTTTAGTCGTTCGGCCTCTTGTCGCTGTGGACCACAAGATCGATCATTGGATGATATCATCTGGAGCTGCGTCCTGACAATCTTCGCATGCATCTATACTGCACTCCACCCTAATGTCCCTAATCCAGAGGCAAAAACATGGGAGAAAGTCTGTGGACGAGCGAAGATGTCTTTCTATATGTTGATAGCCCCCGAAGCGGTGATATGGTGGGCTATGCGCCAGTGGTACGGTGCTCGTCTGATTGCCAAAGAGGTTAACTCGATTCAACCTGGTGAGTTAACAATATAAGGGGTTGGTCGTTGTATATTCATGATATTCGTAAAGTTGGAGTGGACGACGACACATGGTCATTTCGTCCAAATGGGTGGACTGGAGGGTGTATATTCCGACGACCGTCGAGAAGTCCTTGATTCATTACGCTTCATACAGTGGCCAAGGGAACCCGGAGATGGATCTTCGATGGCAGAATCGACTCTAACGAACTGCGATTTCCAAAGAGTCAAGTACAAGACCGGAGCAAAGGCGATTTCCTCTCCAAGGGACTGGTAACACTCCAGACCTCCTGGTTCGTCCTCGAATGCATCACCCGTTTCCAGCAACACCTCCCCATCACCGAACTGGAAGTCGTCACCCTTGCATTTGCGGTGCTTAACGTTATCACGTATGGGTTTTGGTGGCATAAGCCACTCAACGTGAATTGCCAGGTACAGATCCATATCAAACCTGGAGTTTTGCCAGATATGCCGGAACCAAATGGGAGCCGAGAAGGGGGCGGTGATGAAGTTTATTCAGACCAACAACGGATACCCGAAGTGGTCGGTATCGGAGGTGGGGAGAATGGGGAGGGTGCGACACTGGGGCGGGAGAATCTACTCCATCTTCCAGGACGTGTATATGATCAGCTCATTGTCCGCCCGTTCACAGCACTCGTCCATGTTGTGGGTCCCGTTCTCTATATTCTGGCTCGTATTTCTTTTATCATCCTAGCTTTCATTTCCCTCCGCGGTCTCCAACCTGCCGTATTCCAAAACGTCACATGGATATTGTATATCCCCCACTTGTAGCTTTCCGTATACGCAATTCGTCTTTCCACGTTCTACAAGTTCGGTCTTGTGTCTGTTCGTATTTTTCTGTAGTTTCGTTAATGTATTCCCCGCCAGGTTTTCACTTGACCTCTCTTTCGTGAAGTGCAATTAGGCCAGTGCTCTGGTATTTTGTTTGATTCTCTGTAGTTTGCCTTCTAGTTCGGACGTCCTTCCAATCCATCTTCCCTTTTCATGTGAGTCTTGATGCTATGTTATCCAACACATCCTGATCGTCATCGTATACGCACACACTCGAACAGGATGCAAACATCAAAGCAATCTCTTACACCCAAACGTGGTAGGTATACATTCATTCTATATTAGAGAACACACTGACACCCAGAACATGAACTCAAGGTGTAAGGCATCGATAAGATATACTCTCACAACCCATAAACCAAGGATCGCCCTTGGTCAACTGACTTCTGCAGCGGCGCGTTGGTTCTTGAGAAGACTCAAACTCATGAACGGGGTGTAGGGTGTTCAAAATTGCAGGAGAAGTTGTGTTTTGAGTCACAGACGAAAGAGGACGTTCCGAATATATTGATGTTCTTGACAGGAATGATAACACTTCTTCGTCTGTCTCGAAGCGTGGTAATGGTGGTTCGGCTGGCGGCACACAGAGTCGAAATGAAGACGACATGATGACAGTGGGTGATAGATTGAGGAGAGAAGGATTTCAAGTCTTTCAGTCACCGGGAAACGTGTCGGGAGAGGAAATTGAAGTCCAGGGAGGGATGTCACGTCATCGTTCAGGACGTCGTATCTTCAACGAGTTCGGCCCCGTCAAGTGGATGTCCTCCGCCATCGTCGCTGTCACACCACCACCACGAGCTCCTCCTCCTCAGCAAAAGATGCAAATCCACTCGACGTCGTCTTCCCAAGCAACACCTCCCACCTCCCCATCGGCCCAAAAGCCGCATTCCCTCATTTCCCAAGTCAAACTCAAAGCCGACTGCCTGAACCTACGCCACCAGTGGAACTCGGGGTGGACCAAAAGTCAAACCAGCAACGGATCCACTACTGGCACAGCTGCTCACGGTTTATCCACACAAACTTCATACAAAGTATGCCATGGTGGTGTTGAAGGTGTTGCGTGTGATGAAGGGACAGGTCACAGCGAAGTGTCAAGGACGCAGACGCCAACGACCCCAAAACACGAAAATAGGCGCTGGATAAGGCGACGCGGATGTGAAGTGGATTAAAAGGACAACCGATGTGGAGGGATGGGCAGTTGACTTTTACAAGAAGAAAAGATTGAACGCTGGCCGCGACGATAGGCACCGAACAAACGGGCTGCGTTTCCCAACACTGATTTGAAACTGGTTGGATACACGACAGCCAACGGCACCGTAGTCGTTGAACGATCAACAACGTCAAGTATCAACGTTCAACATCGGAGGAAATGGTAGAGGTGCCGCCGTTGTAATGGGATGGGAATGGACTGCGTATAAGAACGCGTGCGTGGATTAGGGTATCAAGCTTGTTGTATGTCCCGATGGGGTTTTGGATTTAGATAACTGGTCAGGACAGGAAGGGCTGTGTGTGTTCCGGGTTGCATTTGATGACAACACCGGAGCAGGTCCAATCCATGAGGTTGAGCTACGGAAGTAGTCCTCCCTTTTCGGACTTGTAGGTTCTTCACCACCCGCTGCGCCAAAAGATCCCAAAGGAAGACTTGAAACCTCCTTTCCTGTCTCCACCTTCCTCTTCCGCATACTCATCATTGCCCCAACTTGGTATGACAATAGCCAAATCACCACACTAGGCGCCGTCTTCAAGAAAAACGACGCTACGTGACTAGTTGACTCCTCGTGTGCATCGGTACACCTTCTCTTGAACCTCCTCCATTCGACATTCCAGTACCCCAGACTCTCGACGGATTATTCGTCACGATGCTCTCCAAAGTCGCCTAGGATTTTCATCCAGCACGAAGACTCGTCAACGTCAACCCCCCAACAAACCCGTCCCACCTCCACCTCCACCAACAGAATTCACGCTGATCCAAGACTCGGACCAGCGGCACGCCCACGACCAAATGAACCCCCAATTCTCGAGTTCGTCCCAAACAAAGCACGAAACCCATATAAGGGCCCATAGAGCCCAAGTCCCCTGACACGTCGGTGGTGATCATGACCCATGAGGAAAGGTATGGCGAAGACGTCCGGATACAAACACCAAGAATCATTCCGAAAATCCAGAATCGGGTTGTGGATAAGGCTGTGCGAATGGTGTGGATGTGAGGCTGGCGCCGAATGCGAAGCTGGTTGGGCGGCATTGGGAGAGTGGGATGAAGAATACTGGGGATATAACACAGAACTTGATGTTGGAGGAGGTAGGTCGTCATGGGATTGGGAGACGGGGTAGAATATAAGGATACGTTGGCCTGGGATGCCAAGTTCCCTGAACAGCAGTAGTTCAAACTTGGGCGGTAATTGGCGAGGTTGAGGGAGGAGGTATTCGCATGGAGAAGGAGGTGGTCTGACTTCATCGGGCGTAACTTCTGCCAGCTGCCGGCGGTTTCCCTCCAAAACTTCCCTCTGGGAATTGGACCTCCAGAGCCGGAACTCTTGATGTAAAATGTGAACGTTTCATCCGCCGCAGAGTGGAAGTTATTCCGAAAAGGTGGTGCTCGAAGGTGTTGCATTCAGGAGGACGCGAGAGGCAATTCAAAGGCCTGGATTTGCGAGGGACGCGTTGTCAGTCCCGACACCAAGGAACGATATGAAAAAAAAAGTACGCACCATGACCCGACTTCTTCCATTGCTCTTGCCGGAGCTACAGTTTCATCGTCTACGCTGTTTCAATCCTGTGCCTTTTTCCTCGTCATCCAACTGAGAACGCTCAAACACACTCGAGGCGCCCAATCCAAGTCCTTGTCTCTGAAGAGGAAAGAGTCAGCCCTGAGAGCGAGAAAGCAGAGCAAAGAAGACAAGCCCGTACAATTTCGATATATTTCGCAAGTGCCTCGCTCTGGGCAGAAAAAAAATCGAAGCAGGAGGTTTTCAAACGGTTGGGGTGATACCCAAATCCTGAGAACGAGAGATTGTGTAAACTCACTCAACAGGAAAATGTTAAGCTTACCTTCATGAGGTGACTTTGAACGCACGAAATGTTGTTTTATGTTCCATGGCCTCAAGCTCGATGACGGTGAGAGAGTCGACGTCGACAAAAAAATGCCTGATCTGGCCACGTGGCCATGGAATTCGCTGATGCCAGCCAAACCGGGGCCAATGCTCCTGCCACTACGACCGCAAGTAAAACAACAATGTTGTACTGAACATAGTACTACAAAATGTACAAGAACTAGAAGTACAACAACGAGATTACAAGGTAACTAGGACAAAGTTGCCAACGCCAACATAACCCGATCCTGTCATACACTGACACCTGCACACATGTTTGTCGTCTTTTGTTCTTCGTTTTGAACGAGTCGATGATGGCTGGCAACCATTTCTACCGATACCGAACCAATCACTTGTTATCAATGCAACGAGGTGTCGCATGAAATATGTCGCAAATTCCCATCTGCCATTATAACCCGTGGTAACGGCTTATAATGCTTTGTCAACAGGGTTATAACGGGTAGGCGGTCATAATGCGTTATGACGAGGGAGAAGTAGTTATAACGGTGGTCTTGACCAGGGCTGGAACGTGGGCTGGCACCCGTGTTGAGACCGATATGGTAACTGGCTGACACAACGTTCTCACCAACCGGCTCGATCATGACCGTCAGGACCGGTTGCAAAGAAAAAAAAATGGTCAACACACACCGCTAACCGTAATGACTGCAACCTGCCTGGTTCGAACGCACGACCTATGAGGAAGAGCGTTCTCACGCACAGCAAGGGTTTAGACAGCGAAACCACTACACCACGACTGCTTTTTATTTGGTAGAAACTTGATACATTATATGACCATGGCCGTTATAACACCTCATCCCACATCGACTGTAAGCCACCGTCCAACAACTTTGTTAAGCATGCTAGATGGTCTCACGAGGTAGAAATGCTGTACTAATGTTGTTCTCATCTGAATTTTGATGAGAAATGCCCGAAGAAAGTTCAACCCACCGTGTCATCACTAAGAATCATGCCGGAAACAGATGGAAAGAACAATGACACACAAGAGTTGATTGAAAGAGTACTGTAAGTTATAATACATGTAGTCTAATCAATCTAAAGTTCTGGTTGAGCAGTCGAGATAGATCAAGTTGTAAGGAAAGAAACCGGAAAAAAGTAGTGCGCGAGAAATTAGAAAGGGAGGAATGAGACCATTAGGCTGCCCTCGTCTTGCTGCGGGTGACGCGTGGAGCTGGTGTTGACCCTACTCGAGACTTGCCACCACGGCGTGCCGGAGCAGGTTGAGCGTTATCGGGTTCAATAGGCTCGGGCTGGGCAATAACTGCAGGGGTGGCATTCATAGCAGGAGAGGGGATCGGCAACGTTGTTGTCGTACATGTCGATGTTGTGATGGTGAGCACAGGAACGGGGGGGTGAATGGGGGAAGAGGCGAGATAGGAGAATGTGGGTGGCCGTGGTGGGTTGGTAGACTGAACCGGGGGTTGATCTTCATTCAACGACATCTGACCAAGTCGTTCGGCAGCCTCTTGTCCCTTGGCTTTCGTCCTCTTTGATGTAGTTCCTCCACTTCCGCCTGCGATAGCACCTTTACCTTTTGGGAAAACAATGTCGTTATAAAACTGGAATACCCCGAACTCTCCTTTGTTCAAAAACCCGCAAAGGAGATCCACAATCTCGTCATAGTATTCTGCATATGGTATCCCGGTGGCGATACCAGTATCTTGAAACTGTGAGTCGTGCGAGAAAATATGCCAAAGCTTCGAGAAATCAGATTGAAATCAAGAGGGAAATGAAAGAAGAACGGCAACATACCAGAAAGATTGTGCATGCAATTGACGCGGGCGTCACCTCCTCCATCTCCCAGAGCTTGGCGTAGCACCCTGGAGCAGGGTAGTTGTCCGTACGCTTGATAGATGAGCTTCCCTTGACGATGCTCTTGTGGGCCTGTAGGAATTAAATAATCGGAAACTCATATTAAATATAGAATGTGGCGTACAAGCGCAATCTTCTCAACCTGAAAGAGGGAACCATTGTCCTTCCGTCCTTCGGGACATACAAAGGGAGGGATAAGTTGGGAGGTGCGCTCGGCTTGATCTTCAGGCCAATAGAGAAGGTCGATGAAGAACTGGTCATTTGACCGGTCGTGTGTGCCTTACAGAAGAGCTTATCAGGAGCGATGTTGTAGATCGTCGCAGCATCAGCGCGGAGCGTATCCATCGAAGTCCTGCGGAATTCAAGGCCTGCTGATGAGAACTAAAAGAGGTAATGTTAGCTTGGTCGTTCAAGAGATTAGAATATACCTACGTGTTTGCGAAACTTGGGATGTCGTCGGATATGCGCATGTAATGGGCGAGGTACAACCTGATAGAGCTCAATGAGCTGACATTGCGCGCGTACCTTGTCATCTAAGGATCGAAACATGCCGCGCGTGGTGGTTTTAGTCGGTGCGGCCTGCTTAAAAAACGTGGCCTCCTTGGGAGGAAACATCGGATACAACATAAGGTACTTCTTCCCGAACGTTTTGAACTGCTTGATCATCAACTTTCCCTCAACTGTCGTCTCTGAATCATAACGGTCACTCTCTGCACCAGAATCCCCCTCCTCCTCCTCCTCAATCTCGTCTGAAGGACCTGAGAAGGGCGCTGGAGAGCGTCGAACACGAGAAGACTGAGGCTGAGAAGATCGCGATGATGACAACGATCCCGAGGTACCACGCGCCTGGGCTTCAAGGACTGCAATACGGTCAAGAAGCTCAGAATTCTCGATCTGGGCCTCCCGAAGCTCCTGTTGATAATGTGGTATATGTTAGTGCACGAAACTAATCTACGGGGGATGTGAAACATAATGCATACTGATTGAAACGGATTCGGTGGTGGGTTGGGTGCGGTCTGAACAGTGTTACGACGTGGTTCAAATTCGAAGGTGTCATCGTCGAAGGGTGGGGTTGTGCCAGAGGGTTGGGAAGAGAACATTCTGACGGGCCCCGAAATGGACCTGCCACTACCACGAGCAGGACCAAGACGAAGATTGGAGGGAGGATAAGAGGGAGGCATTGTCGGAGATGGGATGAGTTGGTTGAGGGAATAACAATGGGAATCATGTCGAGTTTTTATAGTTTTGCGTTGTTGAACCGGGCTTGAGAGCGGGAAAGCTTTACAAGTGGGAAAAAGGTTGAATGACGTCCAACTTCATCGATGTGGATGGGCTGGACCTCGTACTTACCTAAGATTCAGTAGTTCGGCGACCTGGAAAATCATTAATTTCACATAGATGACGTGTACGTAGAAGTACATGAGGACTTACTCTCGCATGTTATTGGGGGTTGGAAAAGTACTGCGGAAAGAGACCTCGCACTCGAAGAAACATGTCTGGGTCGATAACATCAACAACGTGATAGAGGGTGGGGTCGGAAAACTCGGGGCATATCAGCGCACCCCGGATAATTGATCGTGCTGGGATAATCTCGTAGGGTTTATCATCGGGAAGGGAGAGTCGAATGAGTTCGAGTTCGCAGGATTCCGGCGTTGGGTCCTCGAATTCGTAGAATTGAACAATTGCGAATGGTAGCTCCTTCGCGTCCTTCTCGTTGTCGAGCCTATAGGTAAATAAAAACGCGAGCTTCCCAAATAAAATACCAGAATCATCATTGATCATGACATTGTCAAACCGTTCATGATTGTAAAATGAAGGATTGCAACGAAGCAAATCCTGGGATAGCCTCCAGTTGATGCCTGACTCGTAACGCACTCGCAAGAAACGGTATTCTCTGACCTAGATGGGAGGTATGAGCCTTACACGTCATCAAGAGTGTATTATTCCTACCTTGTGATGATCAGGCAACTGATGGGGGGCGGAACGTGGCACAGGGAGGTTTTCTTGAGGCAGGAACGTCAAGAGGAACTCTGAGAATTCCTCACAAAAGGTGGTGAACAAACCATGAGGCCTTGTGGCGTCATTCCGTAAGTCCCGAAACGACATAAGGGACTGAGGTGCTCCAAGGGATATGTTACCAAAGCTATCATTGTCTTCCTCACGGGGCAGTCTCTCAACGCTGCCGTTTGACGTCGAGAGTAGGTCATTGTCGCTTTGTGCTTGATTGGGGAGTGGATTATCGAATCGTGTTCGTGGTTTCTCAATAAGTGGGCGTGGAAGATGATCAATTTGATCTTGGATATGAATGGCGGTGAGGAGATAATGATCGAGCCGGAGGATCTAAGTGTTGATTAGAACAATAGGAGATAATGTTAACGTGAAGAAACCAAACCTGGGGTGCAATGTCCCGAAAGTTTGTACGGTAATATGCATCCTTGATTGGGCCGTGAAGACGTTCGTTAATTTTCGTCGTGTAGTTTAGGGTGACGCCCTTGTCAAGGATGTCATCAAATAGATGGGTATGCATATGCGCCTTCGGAAAGTTGATATTCCAGACCGGTTTCCCCGATTCGTTCACACCGAGTGCGTCAGAATACCTCTGGAACCGCGAAGCAAAGCGAAGGACCTCCTTGCGCCCAGCTTCAATGGTCCGTTCAGTGTGAACGGTCATGGCCGCGTAGACGGCGAGGTTGATGTAACTCCGCAAACAAAGGAGCAGGAGGTTACCTGCTGGTGATGATGCCGGGGTGAGGATGTTGTGCGACGTAAACATAAGTTGCTATTACGACTCAATGTTAGTACCTCAAGACGTGTTGAAACGATTAAAATTACCTTCATTAAGTCCTCAAATTTGCTCGCATCAGTGAATTCAACGGTAATAACCTTCGTGAAGTGATAAAAGGTCGGCCATCGTGGCATCTGGGATACCCTGGACAAAAAATGCATGAAGGCAAATAAACCTACATACAGGACGAAAGATACTTACTGGTAATCTAAAAGGCCCAGTGACGATCTTCCCAGATCTTCAATATGACGTGAAAGGCGAGGCCAGATATGGCGGCCACCAAGACCTGAAGCATAATTGTGCAACGGGTCGAATGACAAGGCCTCGTAGGGATCCGAATAATTTATACCCCAGAATACATTCTACACATCAATGTAAGGACAAGGTGTGTAGAGAGAAATCATGATCGAGAACTCACATCGACGTCTCGAAGGCCTAAAGCCTTGAGAATCTCTTCACTAGCTGTTTTCGTAATGTCTGGCCTCCGAGCTGATTCGACAGCATTGTAGCTATCCAGCGCCGTTCGTCGTGGATGCTCGATCGTGAGGTCGGCAAACTGATCCAGTGGCACCAGGCAGATTGGACATGGCCGCAATCCCTTCTGGCCTCGGATTGCAGCCATAACACATCTGGGTCAATCAGATAGGGCGAGATCTCAAGATAATAAACTTACTGTTCTTCATAATCCGCGGAGAGGATCAACACGACGGGAAATAAGAGCCGCTCAATCCCGTCTCCACACCGGAAATAGACCCCTGTGAACGATTTACCACGGACCGTTTCGAAAAGGACCTTGCATGAATCATGCCAGATGACACGTTTGAAGTCGACGTAGCGCTTCTTGCCCTTCTCGTCCTCGTCCTCTTCGAGCTTCACCCTGCATTAATAAAAACTCACAGGGACCATAAATTGATACGTACAATGGGGAGCCAACCTACAACACGCCCGGCACCAAGCCCGGTACCATTTCGAATATGTGATGGAAGGTTCAGGCACTGCGCAATGACGGGGTACACGGCTTGAGTGCTGAATGACGAGAGCTTTGTCTTGTCTGCGTAGATCAGCATACAAACCGGTTTAGCCCCCTCCGGCAGCCGGGACTAGTGAAGAGGAATTTGAGTGAGTAAGTGTACCAAGTTACGAGTAAAGGAATAATAAACCTGGATGTTCCACCAGCGATCTCCTGTCCACGGTTCATGCACAAATCGGACCCATTCCTCAGATTCAGCATCGAACTTTGAGAGCTCCACGGCGTCCCACGTAAAGAGCGGGGCAAGTTGCGGGTTTTCGAGTATGTCAGTGAGCCAATCCCAAAGTGGTCGACACCAGAAGTCGAACTTTAGTTTATCTCCATCGTACTCGACGTCGATGTCGTGACGTTCGAACTGTTTCATAGATAGACGTTAAATACAGTTGTATAGATGCAATACACTAATTTCGTACAGGTGTTAACTTACGAGAAGCCTTCTCCCAGCGATCGAGCAAGTCCTTATGGTTCTTGAGGCTCAATGGTGTTCCGGCCTCGATGAGAGACTGGACGGTTTGGAGAACCTTGTCCACGTCCTTATGTGGAAGTCCGGCTCGCAACAGAACCTCGGCGAGCTTGAACTCGTCAAGGGACTCGAACGGAGACCAAGGGATCGGGTTGAGGACGTGAGGTGGATCGGGTGGGTCGTCGTTATAATCCCCGAACGCATCAACGCGTTCGAGGTTTTCCCTCCCACTGCGGGGGTGGTAACGTGTGTGAATGTCGTCGTGGTTATATTGGGCTGGAGAATAACCTATTAAACTAATAATATATAACGGTTCTGACAAGTGGACTTACGTTCATCCAAGTCTGGCTCTGGTGTCGCTGGTTGCTCGTCGGCGCGGGGGGGCGTTTGACCTTCGTCACGTTCCGGGATATTGTTACCCCAATCTTCCATTTGGAAGTCGTTGTGGGGTGCAGTGCCCACGAAGTCTCCTAATAGTGTGGTTTGCGTTAGTTCAATCACGGTGGTGGTGCGAATGCGCAGGACATGATGGGACATACCTGCCGGCAGTCGCTGTGCTCGCCGCCTCCTTGCATTCCGGCGCAACTCCCTTTCGAATTCTCGTCCCTCCGAGTCTTCCTGACGCTCCTGTTCGCATTTGGCTTCGTGTCTCGTGATGCCTTGGGAGCCGAAAAATTCTTTACAAAATGAACAACGCTTTGATCCCGCAGGTGCAACGGTTCGTTTCGCAGTGGTCGATGGGGCCTTGGGCATGGTGATAGTGGAAGGAAAATGAGAAAAATTTACAAGAACAACGAACGGAGAAGGGAAAAGAGGGTGTGGAAGCAACCTTGAGAATATCAAGGGCAAGGACAAACCAACGAAAGGACGAGAAAGGCAAAAATGAACGAGAAGGGCGAGATGCGGCGATAGCACGTATCGATGGTATCAACGGCGAGATAACCCAGTTAGGACAGGTCCGATCGGTTCCTACCGACGTTACCCATGGGCACTAAAAAGGGTATGGTCGGGACGCTGTCACAACCAAACAGGGAACCGTCCCCGACCGTTATAACGGGTCATAACCACGAGCTGACCGGCGTGGGAACAGGTGACCCGTCATGACCCTAAATGGGAATTTGCGACATGCACCCTAGGCCCTTCGTAGAAAACGTTCAACACAGCCCTAGGCGAGTTCTTTCATTCTCGCTACATCATCCCCCTTAGACTCTGCTTTCTTCTCCACAGACCGTATTACCATCGCATAATATTTCTTACCCTTTAAACCAAGCTCTGGAAGCTTTGGGGCCCGTTTCTCGTTGTTGACCAACCACTGTCGCCAGGTATATTTGAGGTAGACGATGCCGTGCTAGATCGATGAACGAATATCTGACCTTTTTGTTCTAGTACTATGCTCTTTTTCCTCCTCATCGCGTCGGCGTACAAGGCGTACGCCCTACCCACTCCTCTCGGTCCCGAAGCCTTCTCCTCCACCCCATTCACTATCCTTTACGCTCGTTCAGCGTGCAACTGCGGTCCTCAAGACCGCGCTCTCGTCGACATCATCCGCAGTTGCGTCCTCACGATCTTCGCATGCATCTATACTGCGCTTCATCCGAACATCCCCGACCCAGAGGCAAATGCGTGGCAGAAGATCTGTAAACGGTTAAAGATATCGTTCTACATGTTGATAGCTCCCGAAGCGGTCATATGGTGGGCTATGCGACAATGGTATGGTGCTCGTGAGATTGCCAAAGCGGTGAATAAAATTAACCCTAGTGAGTTAAAAAAAACATCTGTTGGTGATTGTGTATTCACGAAGTGGATAGAATTGAACTGGACGACGACTCACGGTCATTTTGTCCAGATGGGCGGCTTGGAGGGCATATACCCAGACGGTCGTCGCGAAGTGATGAATCCGTTGGACTTCAAGAAGTGGTCTTGGTTGGCCCAGGGGTTCACTTTCGATGAAAGACTCGATCCCAAAGGACTTCAATTTCCAAAGAAGCAAGTCGAAGATCGCAGCAAAGGCGACTTCCTTTCTAAAGGCCTCGTCGCACTCCAAACATCCTGGTTCGTCATCGAATGCATCGCCCGCTTCCAAAAACACCTCCCCATCACCGAGTTGGAAGTCGTCACCCTCGCATTCGCTGTGCTCAACATCATCACATACGGGTTTTGGTGGGATAAACCACTGAACGTGAACTGCCAAGTTCAGGTCTATATCATATCGGAAGATGGGCCAGGGGCGAATGAGAGTCGGGATGACGGTGGCAGTCAAGTTGAACGGGACGGACAACAAGTACCGGAGGCAGGTAAGGCTGATGGGAATGGGCAGGATCAGGGCAACGGTGATGCTGCCACGACGAAGGCGTCAACCTTTACGCAGCAGCTCCTTCATCTCCCGCGATGGGCTTATGATCGACTCATTATGCGACCGTTCACAGCACTGGTCCTCCCCATCCAGGACTTGTTCAAATGCGAGAGAATCAAGGACGGTGCAAGCCACGTCCCAATGTTCTACGGCTATGAGCTCACGCATGGGCCCCTCCTCCGCATCCGACTGATGTCTTCCGTTATTGGTATGACCTTTGGTGCTATCCACTTCATCGCATGGGATTCCCACTTCCCCACACACGTCGAACTTATTATTTGGCGTTCTTCCTCCCTTGTCGTCCTCGTTATTCCGTTTTTCATCGGACTGTTCGGTGTTCTTCTACGTGACTGGGACTTTGACCCGACAAAGGACCACGCGATGGGAGCAAAAACGTATGGTCCAGTTGTCACAGCAATTCTGAGACCTATCCGGTGGGTGTTGTATGTTTTGGGCCCCATTTTATACATTCTCGCTCGTGTCTCTCTCATCGTCCTGGCCTTCATTTCCCTTCGCGATCTTCAACCAAAGGTCCTTCAAAACGTTGCGTGGACCTCGTATATCCCTCACTTGTAGCGTCCCTTCTGCGCAATTTATCCACTTCCTTATGTTCCCCTTCAATCTTCCTTTGACTCGTACTGTATGTTGGGCTCATGGCTGCACATCTCTGTACTTTCTTTCATGTATCAGTTGATCTTTATGTACCCCTACTATAATGTCTTTTCCGACGCATATATTCAGGTTGAATAGGCCTACGAATTCTTCAACATTCGGCTACGAGGGGAATCCTGTGACATTACGTTCGTCTATAGATTTTGTCTACTATCTGCCTCCCGAAGTCCCTCGATGCTTCTTAGCTGTCGAAATGCCCCATATCCGAGGAGTATACACTTACCATTGTCCTCAGCATGATCCAGACACGCCAGCACCGGTACCACGACCCGTTGACCTCGACATGTCAGGTAAAACCAAAGCATCCTTCAGCCACCAGTCCTAAAGATAACTGCCTTGAACCCTCAGGCCCCTTCATCCCGAAACACTGGGTTTCCGCTTCCTAGTCTAACTCCAACGAAACTGATTGTAGATCACACCGCCCTGGAGAATTTAAAGCACCACATTAGCGATAAGACCACCGAACCTAGAAGAAAAGAGCTCACTAGAACATCGACAATTCCAACACCTGCTCCAACCCCAGCTCGAGCCGAGCTCGAGGTGGCAATCTCAACAAACCCAAAGGCGATCCCAAACTCCCACAAAGTGGTAAAAAAAAAGACTCAACGTACTCAACGGCCTCTGGGTTCACTAACACAAACGAAACTGGAACCCTTGGTTGACCATTCATTGGCAATTTAGGCAATCAAAGTCGTGCAAGTGACTATGAACACGATCAGTTAATCTTCAAGCCTCCTCCAGAAAACCAACTCACGATAGCGTCCACCTTCCTAATCCCATCAACGCGACTTGTAGCATCAACTTGAGCGCCATGCCCTGATATATGATACACAACCACTTTTAGATCCTCACTGACCGCCCATCTTCCGCCCAATCAACACACCACTCCCCTACCATGTCTTCAGGTCCCATCACTGATACGCATCGACGAATCCTTGTTGACTCTCAACGGAAACGACAGGTACTTTTGGGATACACTTCGCCCTCCCCGACACCATAATCCATAATCCATTCTCCATCACCTATCCCAGACCGCTGGCGACGACTCTTAGCCAGTCGTCTTCACCCAAACCCTCAACCTCTCCACCCAAACCCTCAACGTCTCTGCCCCACCGCTAACGCTAAGTCCCAACGATCCCTCAATACCATCACCTCCACTTCGAGGTGCAGAAGCACCGTGGCTAGCAGCGGAAAACCTCTGGAACCATCCCAACCAACCGCCCAGCACTAGGGACAGCGAGACCGAGAAAACCCCTCGTTCGTCTCACTTTCATCGTACTCGTCGTCGCCACTGGCACCTGCAACTCTAAAACCCTCCCAACCCCCACTTCCGCCGACAGAACCCACTGCAGACTCGAAAGTCATCCCAAAACGACTCGATGTCAAACGAAGCACACGCCCTCTGATCTATCCCCAACCCCAACGAATCGGATACACAGACGAGCTTCATATTGGGTATCCCATGTCGGTGTTGAAGCTTGAAAGTTTTGTGGATGGTGAAGGTACAAGTCGTACAACAGAGGCTTGAAAGACGCGAAGGCCGAGAAACGTCCCCAAGACGCGAAAATAGGCGCTGGAGGTGCATTTACGGATGATTGTGGATTTAAAGAAGCGAAAAGTGGGCTTGGTATGTGATGGGAAGCGGGGTTGGTGAACTTTGAACGTTTGAACGTTGATGGAGGGTGACATTGGGAAGTACGAGGCAGGAGGAGGTGTGGAGTGGTGGTTGCGTTGGTGAAATGCGAAAAACGGATTTCAGTTGGCAAGCTCGACCCCACGGTAGTCCACCCATTGGACAACGCGGATGGAAGAAGTAGAGCTCCCGTCATCGAAATGGGATAGTGTAAGGAAGAGAGGGAGGAATTTGCGTGGAAAAGGGAGACCAGGGGATTCGACGTGAATTGGCTTCGGTCTGGACGTTGGATCTCCAAAACTACAAAAACGGCCATCAAGAGGCGGGAGGTAGAGTTTGCTCCGAATTGGTGGTATTTGACGGCGACTTCTCCAGGAGGACAACTAAAGCGGTGAAACGGTGAGTCCGAAAGGGAAAGGCATGTCGAAGCATGAACAGAAGGAAAACCAATACACACCATAATCAAAGGTATACAAGTCCTGCCTTTGTTCGAATTCTCTCTTTCGCTCTTGGCAGCGACTCTCTCGTTGAACCATTTGTCGTTTGTCGTCATTCGAGATGCGTGAAGTGTCCAAACTTCGTTAAGGCAAAAGTTAAAGTCCCCAGGTGTTACATGTTACGCCAAGCGACGCTAACTCTCTGAAAACTTTCATTTTCAGTCCTCAGAGTGATAACGAAGACAAAAGAGAGCGAATCCGTACCTTTTTCCATGTGTCTCCTCGGTTGCTCGCAATAGCTACCATCTCTTAGCCTACATTCCTCTCATTTCCTCTCGCGTAGTTCGTCCCAAAATGATGAGGACCCAGACGATAAACGTGAACGCGTGAACTCGAAGCTCCCAAAAACCTCGTCGCAGGGGTGAATTAATCCTAGAATTTATGTGAGTTCGTTTGGTTGGAAAGTCTCTCGATCGTGAACTTACATTATTTCAGGTTGGATTTCTCGATATGCGAAGTATGATGCATATATGATGATGGAGAACGAAGAGTCATAAGAGGAGTCTAGAGGCAAGCCAACTTGCCGAGGTCGCCCACCAGCAGATGCCACGTGGCCCGTACAACTCTCAAGTGAGGCCTCTGGGTTGTTGGCTCTTTCAATTTGAACCTCTTGACCTAATTGATGGAGACTGCATGCTCGGACTCCTTCGGAAGACCTGATTTCAGTATGGGGAGGGTTTGCCTCCTTCGATGCATCTGACGCACGAGTGAGCGTCGTTCTCGTTGTGGAATGGACCCAATTCTCGTTTGGGTAAAAAACCCTGCACGCAATGACGATGCCGTAATCCGCTCGCAACTCTCTTTCTTTCTTTTTTCCTTCTGGATTTACGACCTTGCTAACAACCGCTCGCAACTTGCAATTGGAGGCTGTGGTTACTGATAATACCTCAGGAAAACCCGTTACCTCCCGTTACACCACAGCGTTTCGTGTAGGATTTGGTGTCTTGCAGCGGGTATCTCACTCGAGCTCGTTAACGTCCCAGTACGTCTTACCCGAGTCCGATACGGCTCAATTACCACTTCCCCAGGTGTTTAGAACTCCAAGATTGCTATCATCAAGCTCTTGTTCGATAGCTCAATAGCTCCTGCTGTAAGTACGATCTAAGTCGTTGACCAAACGGTTCCTAATTCGACGACATCCAGAAGGATGTTAATCCTACTCCTCATAGCCTCTGCATACAAGGCGTACGCCTTACCAACCCCTCTCGGCCCCGAAGTTTTCCCATCTACCCCATTATCACTCATATTCGGCCGCTCAGCACCATGCGATTGTGGTCCCCAAACTCGCGCCCTCGTCGACATCGTCCGCAGCTGCGTCCTCACCATCTTCGCATGTATCTACACCGCGCTCCACCCCAACGTTCCCAACCCAGAAGCGAAAACATGGGAGAAGATCTGTGGAAGATTGAAGATCTCGTTTTATATGTTGATAGCCCCCGAAGCCGTGATTTGGTGGGCGATGAGGCAGTGGTATGGTGCTCGTAGGATTGCTAGAGAGGCGAACGAGTCTAAACCTGGTGAGTTAACAAGATAAAATGAGTACTTATATATCAGCGATTGTGGATTCATGATATTCGTAGAGTTGGAATGGACGACGACTCATGGTCAATTTGTCCAAATGGGCGGGTTGGAGGCAGTCCACCCAGATGGTCGCCGGGAAGTCATTGATTCCTTCGACTTGGATTATTATTTCAGGAAAGGCAAAATTGATGTGAACGAGCTTCGATTTCCGAAGAATCAGGTACAAGATCGTAGCAAAGGCGATTTTCTCTCTAAAGGACTTGTTACCCTCCAAACGTCTTGGTTTATCCTTGAATGCGTCGCCCGCTTCCAACAACATCTCCCTGTCACCGAAATAGAAGTCGTCACTCTAGCGTTTGCCATGCTCAATATCATCACATATGGGTTTTGGTGGGAGAAACCACTTAATGTGAACCGCCAAGTTCAGATTCATATCAAACCCGGGGATGAGGCAGATGAGGCAGAGACGAATGGGAGACGGGAAGGAGGTGGTAGTCCAGCTGAAGGGGAACATAGTCAAGTACCAGGGGCAGGTAATATCGAAGGGGAGGATGGCGACGCTGCGATACAGGGAGGGGTCAACAACGAAGGGAGTCAGCTGCTGATGACGCCAATTGGACAGGATCGGGGCAAAGGGGATGGAGAAGAACGACTGGAGGGATCATCAAGGCTCCCGCAACGGGCTTATGATCAACTGGTTGTGCGCCCATTCACGGCACTCGTCCTCCCAATCCGAGACATGTTCGTATGCGTGGCGATCAAGAAGGGCGCACGTCACGTCCCGATGTTCTATGCCCGCGCGACCGGTGTGAAAGACTTCCTCCGAATCCGACTAATGTCTTGCCTGATCGGCATGATCTTCGCTGGGATCCACTTTATCGCATGGGATTCTCACTTCCCCACACACATCGAACTCATCCTCTGGCGTTCTTCCTCTCTCGTTGTCCTCGTCATCCCATTTTTAGTTGGATTGTTGGGGATTCTTCTGGGTGACTGGGATTTTGATGGGAACGACGACTGGCGCTTCCGGGGTATGGGTGTAGTTCGGAGAGGAGTTTTGAAAGCTACCCGGTGGGTACTGTACCGTTTGGGTCCGATTCTCTATGTCCTCGCCCGTCTCTCTCTTATTATCCAGGCGTTCATTTCCCTCCGCGATCTTCAACCCGATGTCTTCAAAAACGTCACATGGACCTCGTATATCCCCCATTTGTAGTCCCCGTATTGTGTTATTCTTCGGCTTAGTTCCACGTTGTGTTCTTCCTTTGCTGTATTTCGTTCCATGTTTTCGTTTTCACGTCCTGTCGGACCCCCTTCTCGTCATCTTTTCGTTGCTCCTGCTCTTTCTTGCATATAATACACTCTTCAGACACTAGCATCATGACCACCTCTTAATATTATAATCTCTTGGTATGGTATCATCTATCTAAATTAGTCGGAAGGTAGCTGCATTTATCTTCCGACATTCAGAACGTAAACCTAAAACCGCGGCACGCGACACGATCCCTATCATTCATTATCATTACCACCCGCTGTCCACCGTGAATCACACTCGAAGGTTAGCCAGGCTTCGATGCTGGTTGATTGAAGAGGAGGAATAACCACCCGAGTTTTTCTGGTTCCTGGGCGCCGGAAATAGCGCCCTTGGAACATCGTGTTTTAGTCCAAGATGCTGGAATCGCAATTGATACGCCAATGCGGGGTTGTCCTCCTCTCAACGTTCTGAACAAGATGGGTTGCATGAAGAACAGATGCGGTGACTCAGGACTCAGTACTCAGAACAGGTTGACGATCCAACTGAAAGGTTGATTTAAGCATCAGTAAAAAGATGGTGAGTGGCAAGAAAACGAACACATAGAGGCAGAGCTGCCGTTGTTGGAATTAGATTGGGATGGACGGGGTATCATAATATGCCCTGACGAGAGTTCGGATGTGGAGAGCGGGAGAGAAAGAGATGGACGCATTCGGGTGGAAGACAATTGGCTCGAAGTTCGATTCCACATCAAATCTCCTAGGCCACCAGAAAGAGTCAGGTTCGCTCCTAGCTGGTGGTTCTGGAGGTGATGCCTTCGGGAAGAAAGGAGCTTTAGATAGCAGAAGTCTGAAAAATATGTCAGGATACTAGAGCAGTTCGAAGGGAAAAACCAACAAGTACGCACCATGGTTACGAGTCCGGAACTTTAGTGTAGGACTCGTCTTTAGCATGACGGTCCACACGGCGTTTGCCTAAACTCAAACCGCAGTTATCCCGAACTTTATTTTTTCCATTCAGTTCCTCCTATCGCGCAATAAATCCCATCAAATGTAATTGATGTACCATTCGTACGACGCCTCTTCGGCGTTTGCCTAAACTCGAACGCGAGGTTTCTCCGCGGTCGATATCTCGCTATATTTCGCATCAAATAGATTTGATTTTTCTAGATTTCATTCGTAGGAGGGGCCTCGGCGTTTGCCTAAACTCGAGTCCGAGGTTTCCCCTCT
>ML208650.1:7541-25028 GCA_004369065.1 Pluteus cervinus
GTATATAGGTAAGACAGAGCACGTACCCGGTTTTGAGCGACTTCAATACTCAGATTCCCAACGAAGATCGTTCGAAGGTCTCGCTGCTCCGAGGTTTCGCCTGGAGGGACGTATTTGATCATTCTGCGCGAAGATATAGTTTTCTTGGGCGAAGCAGCGGTCTCATGAACGAGCATAGATGGGTCACCATCCGACTCGAAATCAGAGGCAGATGCGGGCGTGGACACATCGTGTAGATGAGCATCTGGGCCAGGCGCGTCCAAGGCATCTTCAGACGAGGATTTGTCCTCGTCGGTGGTATCATCCCCGACTTTCAACGAAGGCGGTTGCCTCTTGAGGTGAGCCCGATAATATGCGTTCTCCAAGTCCGAGTTATCCTCTGAACCGTCTTCATCGTCATCCAACTTCTTCTCCAGATCGTCTTCGTCGATGAGCATGGTCTTGTCATCGTGATGATCCTTTTTCTTCGTCCTCGACACCTCTACACCGTCCTCCTGCCTTCCCTTCTTCCTATCCTTGTCCATGGATTCGGAGGCTACCCCCTTGTCGAGAACCGCCTTCTCATATTTCGACTTTTTGGCGTGTTGCGTTGGTTCCCCTTGCCCTCGTTTTCTCTTCTTCGAGATTGAAGATGAGGGTATAGAAACTGGCTTCAAAGCCGGCGATGCAGCTTCATCATGAGATACCACCGCTGTTGACAAAGACGGGTTTAGTTTGAACTAATTTTCAATCAAAATCAAACGGTTGAGCTATTGCATTAACGACTCACCAGTTGGGTTCTGAACAACGCATCGAGTTCAGTGTCAATGGTTTTGGCCTTCTTTGAAGGCTCGAAGCTCGATGGCAAAAGTAGAGAGGCAAGGCTCATGATAGTGGAAGTCGACGGGGAAGAAATGATTGGAGATTTTCGTCATCAATTGACATAGCTCGAGCAGGTCAATGACGACGATGATGGGAGAGAAAATTGCAATTGTTGCCCGGCCTGGGATCGTGGGAGAATCTGACACGGCTGCACGATGCCGACCTTGCTCCCAACGACAAGCTTAAGGACAGGACCTGCTATTAGGGGTGCGTTCTATGGTGATCCATACGCATAGCAGGCTGCTATGCGTATGGATCACCATAGAAAAGATTTTCCGAGGTGGGTCGACAAGTAGGTGCTGTATATTAGAGTAAATCTTCGTGGAAGGGTGCAGAAACTCAAGTTCCCGCCTTCCACGGAAAGTGTAATGCTTGCGTTTGTGAATGGTAAAAAAGTTCAATACGACCGAGAGCGACGTTACATCTACCACGTACAACAGTATTAAGATATGGGTTGTAAATCTGAATTCGACGAAGATTGGGTGTATTCCCTTCACATCCATTCAATCCTCACGGACTCATACCTGAACAACATACTTCTCGTTCCCGACAATCCCCGCCTGTCCCGTCGATTGTGGGACTACCATCGTCATCGTCGCTGTCGGAGGGACCGTAACCATCTGCGTCTGCATAGGTGCTGATGGTTGCATTTGTGCTTGGGTCGTCGGCGTTGGCTTCGTCCAACCCAAACTCATCTCCTCCAACTCCAACTCCCTACTCTCTTGCGTCAACGCACACGACGAACAACATACTGCACCAACACAATCGGTCGATGCGGTCCCGACGATGTTATAGCGAGCTCGAACATGCTGACGAGGTGATATCTATAGAAAAAAGATGCGGATATCAGTTCCAGTGACGAAACGAGGAGAACAGAAAACGAAGGGACGAAAAGGGGACAATGAGGTCGGTCGGAGCAAGATAAGCGCCGAACGAAAAGCACAACAGCCAGGTCGTACATACCTGCATTAAACAAGGCATCCTACAACAGCATGCCAACCCTCCGGAACAGCACCCGCAGAAGATAGCAACTCCCGTTTTGCAGATATAATCCCAGCAGTTGTCGGAGCACCAGGGACCACCATGTTCTGGGTCATACGTTCCGTGAGTTTCTAGGTATTGAATGCGCTTTTCGTTTGCTGAATGCACGATACATGGGCAAAAGAGGGCTGCGAGACCTAGCGGGAGAAGGGTAAGTTGATTGTTTGAAATTTAAAACGAAAAAGATTGCAAAAGAAACCGAATATGAATATCAAAAGTAAACGGTCTCGACGAAGGGAAATAAAACGAGGAAAAACGACGTACACGTTTCCGAATCACCACAACATTCGAATATCTCAAAACTCCACTCCCTTAATCCCTGTGCGTCGTACGGCAAGTTCTTCGAATTCCGATTTCCACCACCACCCGGTTGAATTGACATGCCCATCGTCGGTTGAGGCTGTTGTTGAACCACAGCGGGCGCTCTAGGTACCGGGAGGAGGTAGCCCTCTGGCGTGACGTAGAACTGTCCTGGTTGTTGTTGTTGCTGCTGCTGCTGTTGTTGGGGTGGTGCATGTTGTTGGTATTGTAGTTGCGGTTGAAGTTGCGGTTGAAATTGGTTTTGAACCTGCGGTTGGACTTGAATAGGTGAGGCCGACGGCGGAGGTGGTGTTGGCGATATCAAGCTATTCATTGTTGACTTTTTATGGAGCTTCGCCGGGGTCTAGAGATATCATTAGAGAGAGGTCGTTAGGGCCAAGGAACAACCGCGTTTCTGGGCACAGAAACTGACCTGCTCGAAGTTCTGAACGACTGGGGGCGTTGACGCCGAACCCCTCACCGGCTCCAGCGTTGTTACTTGTCCTTGTGCAATCGATGGACCCATCCCCATCGTCATCGAACCCGACGGATACCCATCAACACGTATAGCACTCCCTCCAGCCCCTCCTCCTCCAAACGACACGGGAGTCGAACTTGCCGCGTATCTCAATTGGCTTGGATTTTGCATGGAAACGACAGGCGTCATTTGTTGGGACTGGAATTGCGCTGACGAGGGCGGTAGTGGTGACGTGAACGATGACGTTGTCGAAACGCCAGTATTGTTGGGATAAAGAGGGAGGGGCGTTCCCGATTGTGCTGGAGACCCAGGGTATATGGGAGGTGGGATGGATGTGTGGGTGATGGGTAGCCCCGAAATCGAGGTGAAGGTAGAGGAGGGGTGATGAGGTAACGTTGAAGCTGGACTCGACCTACTAGACAACGTTGCCGGTTGTCCGAGGTACGAAGACATGTGAGAACCGTATAGCTGTGAGCTATGAGATGAAGCCGTTTGGCTCTGAACGGGAGCGTAGCTGGGGTTCATTGATGATGTCCCAACGGAGGACATTTGTTGCCCTCTGTGCAAAAACATTGACTGTCTTTGGGCGCTAAATGCTCCACTTGGTCCACCAGGTTGGCCGGAGCTGTACATCTGCGTTACCACCCCCTGCGTTTGAGTCTGAGGAGGAGGTTGGACTTGCTGAGGTCCTGGAACAGTAACATACACCGTCTGAGGTTGGGGTGACGCCTGCCCAGCCAGAACGTAAACGGGTTGAGTGTTTTGCGGATGAAATTGTGCTGTGTTTGCGGTCCAGGGTGGTGGATTGGAAGACATTGTCCGAGCGAATAACGAAGGAAGAGTGGGTCACGAAGGAGAGTGCGAAAGATGGAAGCTAAGAGACGCAAGTAGGACCTCAAGGATAGTGAAGAGAGGGTGGCGAGGACGACGGCGTGTCCTGAATTTGCTTTCCACCCTCGAGCGCTCGCCAAGCCGTAAAAAAGTCATGATGTCGGGAACGAGGAACGAACAAACGATGCCCTGAGGCGATAATTCCCAAATCCAGCCTTCAACGGTGCTGCTGGACCCTCGAGAAACGTGGCACGGTTTGCACGCGGAACAGCGTCAAGGTCGACGAAAACATCGTCGAGAGAGGTGGTGATGAGAGTGAGAGATGTGGAGTCTGGCGCCGCGTCGAAGGGAGTTCAATAAACACCACCAAACTTCCGCCTTTCTCCATTTGATTTTACACAGAAAACTACGATGCGTTTACAACGGCACACCCTGCAAGTCCGAAGCTAACAGAAGCATAAGATGACGAACCAACCCGCACAACTTGTGCCAAATATGACCAGTATACGACCTCCAGACATCTTCGGCTGTTTCTGAACGGATTATCAAGCGGGACCGGAAATACGCATCCAACGTTCAGTCTCCCGTCGTTCGAAAACACATTCTTTATCTCATTCTTCGTCTTGCTCGAAGCGCCCGACCTCAACGAACTCGGCTTTGATGACTAGACACGAATTCATCCCGTCATCGCCCAACCTAGCAAACTTTCCAGACAACCCACGAAGGTCCTCAGCGCGTCAAGACACGCCGCTTCTTCAACAGCCTCCGCGTTTTTCCTCGCAATGACTATATCATCTTCTGGGTAAGTGAACTGGATCGCCAACCAGGCCAGGCCAGGGTGAGATTGGCGCAAAGGTGATAAATCGGAAGGATTTCAGGGAGCCAGAGTACTCGGCTTCAGCAATGTGGCCAATTTCCGTATAAAGTCCAGTGTACCACCGGCCGGCGAAAGTTAACTTTGTGAAAAGCGGAAGGTCGGTCAAAGGCTTCAAATTCCACATCGGAGAGGGGGGTCATATCTACGAATCCTACAATGTGAAGCAACCGTCGTATGTTGGTGGGCGACGGTAAGAGCATGGCGGGAATATATATTGTACCGACGTTGATCGCGAAGTTGAGGTGAGGTATAATTTTGAGAGACGAATTACTTGAAGGTAGCCATCGATACGAAATGGCAGCTAGCTTTCTCCGTACTCCTGAGTGAGGATAATCTCGACAAATCAAACCAAACGCTGTCTGAATCATAATCAAGTGTGAGACGTAATGGTGGTAGTTGGATTCGACCTTCGAACGAACTTCGAACGTCGGCTAGGAAGAAAGACACTCCCATTGCGATCTGGTGTAGACCCGGCGGTTCCAATAAAAAACTGAAAGCGGAATGCCACTGACGTTGTAAATGCTCAACGATTCAAGCGAGTTCCTTCGAAATATTGTAGTGAATTCGTTGCAAGCTTCAACTCCTAAGTCGGGTCCAAGGTGAATTCGCCGCGACGATAGATGGGCTAGAGAGCGGAGCTGGATAGATTAACTCGAAGAAGTAAGGCAAGGAATACTCCCTGTCGAAATACCAATTTTGTTATCACTAAAACGTCTCGCCCAGGAACAAGGAGAGGTTCATACCGTTGGACTAGGTGGAATTCGTCAATGTAGGCGACTGGATGAAAGTTTCGGGGGATGACATCTCAAAATTTGGGCATATCTGAGGTGGATTCGGTTGCTATGCCTCGATTTGTGGTTCTAGATTGAGTACGATTCGGCGGAATAACTTCGAACGTTCAAAGTTGAGCTAGAATGAGCTATGCCCGGGAAAGGAGGGAATGTATGCGCAATGCGGGAGGATCGGCCTGATTTATGATGGTGTCAATAAATTTATCTGGTAAGGGCGCTGAGAGAGGTGAGATTCAGTACTTTCAGTACTTTGGGTCGTTCTGGTGATGGTTATGGATAATGTTGCGAGTGAGCGTGAGAATCAATGACTCGACTTGCAACGAACGGCCGCAGCCGTCTTACTCAAAACCTTTCCCTTCGGTTCGTTTGGACGATCTCTGCCTTCCATAATCCCACTCCAATGTCTCTTCAATGACTTCGACCTTCTTCTAAGGAGAAAAATTAACTCTCGAATCATCAGGAAAGGAACTCTATTAACATCAATATGTTCGATGGAGTTTAAGTTAGTCTGCTGGCGGTTGTATTCAGAAACGACTAATGGGTCAAATGATGCCCACTGGGGAGGATACTGATGATGCGCTGTCCATCCTCAACCCGAGTTTATGTGTGTTTCACCCCCCACTGAGTATGACAACTGATCTTGTGCCATCTATTTACAGAAACATCGTGGTTATGTTGCGACTTACCGACCTTATACCATCGGGGTTCCACCTCCACCATTATCGGACGTGTCACTATACCAGTCGCAACAATGAAGCCGTAATGTACTTGGGAGTACCGCAGTAGCTGCGCCAACCACGCTTCTGCCAAACTCGAATAACGGTCCTGAATACGTCAACGGTCGCCACGTCGACTCAGGAACTGTTTATGATATCGGAAGTCGTAGGAGAGTGCGAACGAGGACTATGCCAGCTAGCGTCGACCTTCGACATTCGATCTCGGAAACGGAAGCGAAAATGCGGGCTTGGCGTGGCGATCGAACCCACACTTGAGTATTCAAGTTGATGGGGGTCTTAAAGCGTTGAAGGAGTTGGCTTCTAGTCTCGTCGATGGCTCCAATGGCAACACCAACACGAGGCTCACGTTCTAGCCTACGTTTCGATGAAGGACTGGATAGACATTTGCTATCTTCGAAGGAGAAATACTATCCAGAACATCTTCTCGATTCGAGAAGTAGACTCAACGGGTTATACGATCAGACGTTGGAGAGGGAATACCTATCAATTGTGAGTGTCTAACTTTGTTTCCTCTTGGCGAAACTAATGGCGGTACGACGTCGGGGCGGGATTCGAGGGCCAGTATGGATATCGGGGGTCCGACAACGGATGGGACCGAAAGTCGTGCGCTTTTCACTATATCTGCAGGTGGTTCAACGGGTCAAGGCGGAACGGAATTGGATAGCTTCGGGATTAACATGGTGGCGAAGTTCAGTAAATTCTCTTCTCGATACATCTTTTGGATGACGTGTGGATCAACTGGACGCATCCTTTCCGTCTTCTAGCTCTAGGTCTGCGTCTTCGGTCCCTCTTGCATCGCCAACCCCTTCTCACGGAACAATCCCACATTTTAGTCGTCGTTCTTTTTCTCTTGTCTGCCTTGGTCTCTTCCTCGAGTGCGTAATAAATAGATTTTTCTTCACATCATTCTCTTGAGTCTTGTGCTGTCAAATATGATGTCTATAGACGAAAGTACCCGAGAAATCGATAATCAAAAACTATTATACAGTACAATACACGACCTTGATATGCTACAACCGATAGAGGAAAGATAATAAGTACGACGTCATAGATCACAAACGCATCAATGGCGATTTTAGCTCTGGCCAAAGTCCCTCCCCGAGTCTCTAACCCCAGGTGCAACGTGCCCGTTCTCCAGCCAGATTAGGCGCGGGGCGTGCCCTATCAATCGTCATCGCATCAGCGACAACCAAATAGACATAGCGCGGTCATCAGTGTTCTGTGATGACTATCGTGATATTGGAGTATGTTGCCACCGCCGTGGGCGGTGGACTTGATGACGGTTTGAAGGCTGTTCTCGGAAGCTATAGGAGAGCGCCAGCGTTAGCAATCACCAGAAAATGCGTAAGGCGGATCGTACTCACTCTGGGACTGGGCATTGGATAGTTGGGTAACGAAACTACTCTCGGCCGTGACCGTGATCGTGCAGCTCCAGGACTTAGAGGTGCGACGGGTCGTAGCGGACGAAGTACGAAGGATTCGGGAAGGGTGGGATCTGGTAGTTCATAGCAAGTTCGACCACCGTTCATAGCTTTGCCCATACGAAGAACGTTGAGTTCTTTTTGAGTGAGAGGACGCTTGTAAACAGGATGCATCATCGTCATGGTTGGATGCTTTAGCGTGTCGTGTGAGGGCGAGGTGTATATGAAGGCGTATGATGGTTAACGTCGGAGGGAAAGTAAGATAAAATTTCGAAATGAGTGAGGGATTTATATATCCCAATATGTTCTCAGGCGCTTGGCCAGGGCTATACGACCTAAGGCGGGATGGGTATGCGTGACAGCTCTGGGCTGATCTGATTTGCTTAAAGCGGTATCAGTTTTCACATGGATACGCCGCATAGAAGACCTTGGGTGGGAGAGGACTCGTACCTAAATAGAAGGGCGGTGCTATTCTCTCACCAGCAACGGTGTGACTGCTGCCACAGGAATACGAGGAATGGATGGAGACGGGCACAGGAAAGCTGTCGGGGACCGGTCAATCTGGAAATGTTGTCATTCTCCGGTTTTTCACGGCAACACCGCCCCCTAATAAGCGCCAACGCCCAGGCGCATATACAGACCTCTAACCCGTCTCGAAAGCTCGAGCTGGCTGTGGAGGGTCGCCGCCCATTCGGGAACCGCCTCTTCTCCACTTACGATAGCTTCTCTGTGAGCGATTGGATGTTCGGTGTTCTGGTGACAGGTGAGGGAATTCATAGCTTTAGCGGTATAGATAACTTGCCTCGCTTTAGTCAAAAGGAGATAGGATGAACGTCCCCAATTTGCGTGTTGCGATGATCGACTAATCAATCCTAAGCTCACCCCCACGTCCGTCATAGCAAGTGATAATACTGGGGTGACATTCCCAAGCCTGAGTCCAAGGTGAGAAGTTTAAAGGCCAAGTTACCTCTCGTCGATTTCCCGGAAGAACGGGTGTTAAGCCGTTCCGCTAAGAGGCTTGTCGAGGTCGCACGACACTGCAAAATGATCATTCAAGTCGATTTGAGGTCTAAAGATAGAGAGGGTGGTTAAGCGTTGAACGTGACGCGAGGATTTGAATTAGCTGCCACCTCCATGAATCGCATTGGCGATTTTTATCTCGATTATCCTGGACAGGCGGCTTTATCAGCCCGTATTTGGGTCTGGCGCATCACATATCTAAAGAAAGTGGTAGTCGTGAGTTTCGTTTCCAATATTACCAGTCGACCATGCTGTAACGTCATCAACGCCACGATAAGGCTGCAGATCATTTAGTTAGTCAAAGAACAAGAGAGTCGTCTAGTTGGTGTACTCACTGCTTGAACTAACTTGTACGAAGTGCAGATGATAACGGTGAGTGGATAAGCGGTGGCTGGGCGCGGTTCTCGTCTCGTCACGCAAAATTCTGTCAAACTTCTCCCGTCGCTTGTCATTCCACCTATTCACGAGTCCGCCAAGCCTGTAAAGTAACTCAACTTTGTTAGTGTAACGACGTCCCCCTCGGATTTGTGGCGCCTTTGTCTTGAGTTGTTCAGCCGGGATTCATGATGGCCTTGGTTGTGGACGGTTCCTTGATCGGAAGTTCTTTTGAATGGATGCCTGATATTGTTTAAGATACGAGGTCGTTCTGGAGACTCTCCAAGCATTCCAAGGATTTCTGTAGTGCAAGGTGAAGTCATGCAATAAAGTTTGAACGACAAGACCAAGGGGAACTCACCTCATTATGAATCCGAAGATATCCTGGGATCCACGGTACACGACGCACGGAAAAGTTGGAATATGATTGATATTCGATACCAAACGGCAAACGATTGATTATCTGCAGGAATCCAGCTCCATCGTAACCTGACTGCCATATCTACGGGTCCAATCTCAAATGAGGCTGGTACACCAATAGCGACACGAGCTAGAAGCGCTAGAAGCAAACCAGGGTGCTTGTCGTCGACTCGGCGCCTTGAAAAATGCTTGTGGCTGGTTTCTTGAAGCCTACGGAGTGTGTTCAGTGGAAGCAGAAGGGAAGATACCTGCTGCTACCCGATGTCTGTATTGCGCCGGTAGAACCCTCGAAGGGGGTTGGCTTGAGTTCGTTCACATGATCATGAGGCAGTGTTGATGAGAGACGTATGGGTGACGAAGGCGGATACTATTTGCTCCCCAAACAAAGGTCTAGAGTCGACTCCGGATCGGGACTTGTTATCGACAAAAAAGAACACGGTTTGAAAGGTTCTGAGGCCATCGTCGAGAGGAAATCCCGTCAATCAGTTGAAAGCTTCAATTCTCGAAACATTGCGAACAATGAGAGGGACAGCTCCATCTTGCAGATCCTCTGACCTTGGAAGTCGAATCAAAGGGAACGGAGAATCCGGGAAGTACTGGACAGCGTCAGTCTTAAAACCAACTGAGGATACTGGGGGTATTTACCATTGGACAGGTACAACGCTCGAGCTTGAGTCTGAACATCCGGACGAGAAGAATCATGAACCTGACGGACGAATAGTCTCCCAACAGGACAACTAACGTGGATGTTGGTCCCGTTATGGCAAGATATTTCGAGATTCTATCATATATTTGCTTCAAAAACCCGGCATGGAAGTGACGGATACATGCATACCTTTGGGTCTGGATGTAGAATAGGAACTGCGCACTAACCGGGACCAGATACGTCTGGACAGGACCGGTTGAATGTCGGTTTGAAGAGTACCTGGGAGCGCGAGGCCTCGCCAAGGATAATCGAACACCCGAACTTCCAGGACTTAGCCAGCTCGTAGTACCTCTTAGGTTTGTTGGAGCTCCTGATGAGTTCTGCACTGCATAGATGAAGGTCATTCAAAGGAACTCGAGAATTGCAAAGGGGTGACGAATGGCACTGAACCTACACGACGCTGGTTTATATTCTTCGTATTTCGTGAAGTGCTGAGGGCTATTCAACGGTTGAGACGCCACCGTCTTGACCATTACTCTCTCAATATAATCCATCTTGGCAGACGACGAAGTCGACATCAGATTAGTAGACTGTAATTAAATATATCACTTACCAGGATATTTAGGAATAGATTGTCGAAAGGCGTTACGGTATTGCAGACTGCCTGGTACATTTTTAACCCCCAATTTGTTCCGAACGGGATGTTGGTGGGTTCAAAGTAGGATCAGAACTCCGTTGATCCGCCCACGAAGATCCACGCTCGTCTGAAGGCCGGATGAAAAGCCTGGGCAACAGGAGTGATTATTCCCGTCCATACCATGTGTTGGGTGAATTTCGGAGTCTGGTTTGCCTGCCCTGTCTTGTTGAAGGCTAAGTTACTGTATTATTTCGCATCTGATTGGTATCGAAGTCGAAGCCTTGAAACCAGCCAAACGACGGGAACGGAGGAGTAAGTTGGCTTCAAAACGTTGAAAGTATCAAACTCACCTGAAGATCCGAGACATCCTTCACTGCAGGTGTTGAGTTGACGAAGCTAGAGTGAACTTTCCCAAGCAGAGATTCTGCGTGGAGGAAGTTTGTCAAAATCCAGAGTAGCCAGATGCACTCACCTAGATGCCAACGAACTGAGCCCGTCCGTATATCTCACAAGACGAAAGGTGTGGGAGTTCTTGTTGAATGTTGTAAAGGTTTCCAATCGAATTGCCGAATAGAATGATCTAACAACGGAGTTCGACCTCCGTCGTTAAGGGGAAGAAAAAACAAAATATAATTCTGCATTTATTTAACGAGCGACAACGATATGAAAACACAACGACTATAGCTACTTCTACTAACCAAGATTCCTACTCCTACTACGATAACGGTTTTACTGAGCAAAAAAGGGAACGGAGAAAAACAAAACGGAGATATGGAAGGGGTTGATCATACTGTAGAGACTGGCTACAACCCAACCCAAACGCGACGGACGGTGAGAACGGAGGTAATAAACAGTTGTAGAAATGATGATGAGGCGACGTAAAGATGTGCAAGAGGACGAGAAATGCAAGAAAAGTCCATACACGAGGGAGAGACGATCAACAAAAGGGATTACGGAGTGAATAGGGTGAAGGTGATGAATGATGAAAGTGAATACGATGCAACCAGGATAGCAATGCGAAGGGTTTAACGACAAGGGAAGGTACATACAAATGAATGATGACGAAATAGGATGTAAGGGTAACACGAACAAAAGGTGAGATACGGTGGAACGACGAGTGCAGGAAATACGACCAAAGTAAGGAGAACAACGACGTAAACTCACAAGGAGGAGGAACGACCACAAGCCCAGAACCTACGTCGGCCTCGACGACAACAGCTCCTTCAGCTCAACAATACATTCATTAAGCCTCGCATGAACCTCCCTCGCGTTCTCCAAAAGCGGCTTAATATTCTCCGGGGTCATAGCAAGCTTCGGGTCCGGTAACCCACTCGCAATAGGTTGAGGAGGCATCGACCTAACAGAACCCGTCTTCACAGGGGGCGGTGGAGGTGGTAACGTGTTACGGTGAGGTTTACTTGAAGATTGTGTCGACGTCGGTCTTGAAGGACTAGCACCCGTACGTCTTGGCTTATCAGGATCCAACGTCGACGACGACACAACACGACCTTTTCCCTTCGCACCACCACCATCCTCCACATCATTCAACTCCTCCACATTCGATAACCTCGTCTGTCTCTGCGGCACCCCCGATATCGACCCCAACGAAACTTGCGAAGCGCTTGCTGTTCTCTTCGGACTTCCCGACCGACTTCCAGGGAAACTTGAAGGTGGTGGTCCATGCAAATACGGTGAACGGCCTCGATTGCTTCCTCTAACCGTCGCCGTACCATCTGTCCCTATCCCCAACGCCCGTGCTGCCGCGTCCATATCCGACACGAACTCAATCCGATCCCAATCTTCCTCGTCACCATCTCCCGCACCACTCCCCTCCTGCCCAGGTCCCCAAAGCCGTTTTGAAGGGTCACCGAAACTCTCCATGGACGTATCCGCACTCGAACCAGGCCCAGTTATAGCCTGTGTCGATTTCGTCTTCCCAAGTCTAAAGATAGACGCAATTGATGGTCGACGGGGTGAAGGTTTCGTTGTTGTCAACGATGATGGGTTATAAGGTGAGCTAGGTCTTGTATCACTAATAGACCTCATCGACTCAGGTCCAGTGCTTGTTTTAGCTCTGCGACGCCCAGGTTGAGGAACAGTTTGAGTCGGGTACCGATGACCGTCCGTCGACGATTCCGTTGAGAGGGAAGTTGAACTTGCGGGAATGGGCGGTGTTGGGAGTAGAGGAGGGGTTGGTAACGGGGGAGGATTCTCCGAATAACTTCGCTTCAGGAGCTTCAACATATCCCGAAGACCAGCCATCCCAAGACGGCTAGTCCTCCTCTTCTTCTTCGGTGACGACGTTCCACCCGATTGACCTCCCAATCCACTACTCTCCTCCGACGGCAACGTGATGGTACTATTCATGGCATCACCCCACCTCCAATCCCTATTGACGTTCAACAACGACGAGGACGCCAAAGCCAAGGCCGCTGCGGATTCTTCTGGTATAGACGTGTTGAGTTCGTCCATGAACGAATCCGGGTTACTGAGCATCTCTTTCAACAGCAAAAGCTGCCGCTGACTGAGATCATTCCTTCCCGTAGAAGCACGCCACGCCGACGGTGTAGCCAAGGGTGGACTTGTTGAAGATGATGCAATTGTCGATGAGTGGGCGCTAATGGTCGCGGTAGGTGTAGATGGTTTGGATTCGTCCCCAGCGAGCGTGATAGCACGTTCACGCCCCTTCTTCGGCCCCTCAAGAATACCATTGACTTGATTCATCGACGGAGCGGAAACGCTACTCGACGGAGCTGGTGGTTGACTTGACCCTCGTCCCGAACTACTCCCACCACCACCACCACCTCCAGCACTCCCGACTACACCACCACCACCCAGCTCGATGAGGAGTTCAGCGCACTCCCAAGAGATCCTATACTTGGAGTTGATAGTATAATAACTCGACGCGAACTGTTTGTACGCGAAGTGAGCAGGTGGATCTGGTTGAGGGTTTGTGTTGGAACGACCACGAGCTTTAGGTCGTGATATGTTGGCGAAGAAACTAGGAGAGGCGGCACGGGAGGGTGAAGAAGCAGCCTGAGCTCGTTGTTGTTGCTGCTGAGCGTGGAGGTGAACTTGTTGATCTAGGATAGCTTGTACCTCGGTGATGAGGTCGCTATATGCCCATTGAAGGTCCTTGAGTTCTGTGGAGAGATAGAATGTTAGTACAACGTCGAATAAAACACGCAAACAAAGAAAAGTATCCCGCAAAGAAGAACGTGCAACGACGACCAAACGAGAAAAAGTCATCAAGAAAGGGTACTTACGTTCCACATTCGCCGCAAACTCCCTAACCATCCCCAAATCCCTCCTCAACCCAACCTGCGCTTGCGAAATCCTCGCTGGAATCTTCAAATCTCCCAGCGAATTCCGTCTCGGCATAATAATACCACCTACACCTCCAACATTCCCATTCCCTCCCGAATTCATCCCACCAGCACCACTCCCCAATCCGCTATAACCACCAGCCGACGCAGTAGCAGCACCAACAGTACCGCCAGTCGTACGTCCTAACGAAGCAGCTTGTGGTGAACCTGGCGTACGTGGGGTTTTTGAACCCGTTTTACGTGCAGGAGATATTGGCGGCGTAGACGGTCTAGGTATCGAAACGTCGCCGGTGTTGGGTTTCGACGAACTTGAGGGAGTTGCATTGAATAGGACTTTACTTGGTCCAGCAGTACTCGACAACGGAATGGGAGAAGACGTTGAGGGATTCAACAATTCTATCAACCCCTGCATCTGCGCGTCACGACCCGAGATGGTAACCGAATCAGACTCCTTGATAGTCCGGGGTGGAGAGGGTGGTTGAAGTTCGATTGGAGGTAACAAAACCTGAGACCGAGATTGAGGACCACTCGGGGTCTTCTGCGAATCCGACATGAACGCAGTATCATCATCGTCGGAAAAGTTCGACGCGTATAGGAGGTGGGATGTGAAAGAGGATACTGGAAGGGTGGGAGCCGTATCCAAAACAGAAGACGAGGTAGTCGTAGTCATAGTGGTCTTGGTAGAGGCATTGGACACCGTCGAATCCGTAGACGCAGAAGACGCCTCACGAAGAGGATGACCTGGTTCGACTCGGGGTTTAGTCGGAGATCCCGAGGGAGACGATTGCAAATGAGGAAACGCCTTCAAAATCGGCGTCGTAATCAAAGGAGGAGGGAGTTGCGGTGGTAACGAAAGGTTCGTCAACGACGGCCTTGGCTGTGGTTGATGAACACGATGCACCGGCGACGCCAACTGCGGTGTATTCTCCCTCGAAGCACTGGCAATCGTCGCTAGCACCTGTTCTCCCAACCCCGACAACGACGTTCCACTCTTCGTCCTCTTATGTCTCCCCACCAAACTCAACTTCCTCACACTCCTCATAAACCCCGGTCCCGACCCTCCCTCCTTCTCTTTCCCCTTCATCGAGTCACCGTAATTGCTAGACTCCGCGCTGGTGTTGGCCAACCGGTCAAGCTCACAAGGCTTCGAAGTGGACCGTCTCCGTTGCCTTTCCTTCTCCTGCACCCTCTCCCACTCCCGTCTCTCAACGAGATCATCAACACTACTCTCCCTCCCATCCGTCTCTGACGCAATTCGTCGGCCAATACCCGTATACGAAGCATGTCTCGAACCCGGCGAGAACGCTTGACGTGGTGACGGAGCTTGCATCGACATCGGCCTCCCATGTGATCCATGTCCAGACGAATCACCACCACTCCCCTTCGACGACTCCCCACCCTTCTCTCCACCACCTATAATCCCCCTCCTCAACTGGGCGAAACCCAAACTCTTTCGCTTCGACAACTTGTTAGGCGTCTCGGGTCCACCACCCCTCCTACTACTCAAGCTCCCCTCAGGAGAAGGCGTATACATCAAATCCCTCTCTCGTTCCCTATCCAACATCTTCTCCGTTCGTTCACGTTCTCGAGACTTCCCACCAGAACGCTCGTGTGCAGGTACCGAGCCCGACATCGAAATGTCGCTCATACTCCCGTTACGTTGAGCCAACGATGAGGAGCCACTAGTGGCTCGAAAAAACCAGGACGGGTTCGAAGGAGGTGGTGTAGGACTATGTGCGCCAGCACGAGAGTCCCGGCCATGCGAAGAGTGCGAATGGGAAGGCGTATTGTGTATCGAGCTCGAATTGGGAATTGACGACAACGACGATTGAGGTCGAGGTGTAAGATCCATATCTTGTTGTTCAGCTATCCAAGGATGAAAAGCAATAAAGTCAGATTACAGTCTCCATCATAAGAACACGAAGAAAGACTTACCGAAACGACTCTCGACTTCAGCTGGAGTCGTACTCCCTCTTTTCCTCCTGACACCCCACTTCTTCACGCTGCCAATCCTACTCAACAGCGCGCTCTTCCCCGTACTTGGTGGTGGAGACGTCACGCTAGGTAAATTCGACGTATGACTAGCTGGAGTCGAATGCATAGAACTTGGTGTCTCCGGCGGCAACTTCGGCGAAGGCGTAACCGGCGTTCCAGGACTCGTAGGGCGCATCATCAATACTTGTCCTTCGTTTTCCTCCGGCAAGTCGTACCCAATCCGACTTATATTCCCCATCTCGTACGTATTTTGGGCTAACGCGAGTTGTTGAGGTGGTGGACGACTTTTCTTGCGAAGGCGTCGACGTTCACGTTCCTTGTGTATCGGTGGACTTGGGGGAAGGTTCGAGAGGAAAGAGGTATGGGAGAGCGTAGGTCGGAGTTGAGTCGTACTCGTAGCATGAGGACCTTGGGAGGATGACGAAGTAGAAGCTGATGTAGAACGAGAGGATTGCGGTGGGGGAACGGAAAAGACCGACGCAGTAGGAGAACGAGGGTATGGCCGAGTTGGTTGACCAGAATGAGGGATATAAGGAAGAGGAGGAACGGGAGGAGGTGGTGTATTGTTAACCGTATTCGCGTTGGAAGGCGAAACAATTCTAGACAGTGCCACACGTCTTGAACGTGCAGTCACCGTCTTGTCCTCCTCCTTATCATGATCCGCGTATCCAAACTCCAAGTCATCGTCTTCAACACGATTCTCGTCGTGATACGCGTGATGATGATGATGCGTCGAACGTCTAGGTCGAGTCCCACCCCCATCCGAATCCGAGTCCGTGGAATAATAACCACCACTCGTACCGCTCGTACCACTCGTCCTATGCGCACGTCTTCGTTTACTAGGCGACGCAGGGTTCGAACGAACACCAACCCCAAACGTCGAACTTGTCCCAGCCGTATTCGCCAACCCACCGCCCATCTCCAACTCCATCTCAAACTCTTCATCCCAACTCTCCGGCCTTGGCTGTGAACCACCCGATTTCGACGGTCTAGCCGAATGCGAAGGCTTCCCCGTAGGTGTCTTCCTTGAACGAGCAGGGTTCTGAACATCAGAAGACGTCCTCATAGGGGAGTCTTCAAAATCATCATCCCAATTCTCCGTCGCCCCTCCTCCCGACGATAACGCTGGCGGCAATGCTTTAGAACGTTTGGGAGGTGTAGACGGTCCGGGTTCTGCCCAATTCGCAAGCGACGTAGACAAAACCGATGAAGATAGGTGTGCCGTAGAAGAATCTTGAGATGTCGTTGAAGTCGATAGAATCGTCGTAGTAGAAATATGCATATGATTATTATCATGATGAATCGTTGATTCCGCGTCCCAATCCTCCGTAAAATGAGAACTGGCGGTAGACATTCGAGTCACGGAAGGTGGCAGGGTGGGTTCGAAATCAGGAATCCGACCAGCACCACTAACAACCATCCCTCCTGCGACTCCCGCTCCTGGCGTGGACTTGGTCGTTGTTGGTTCATTTCGTGTAGGTGAATTCGCAGCAGATTGGAACTCAAAATCGTCGTCCCAGTTCTCTGAAGGAACTAAAAAAACCCCAAAAAAGACAACGGGACGAATAATTAGTCTCAGTCTCGAACCAAACCAAAAGAAGAATGGGTCCCAAAAAAAGAGGTGTGTGGACATACGACATACCTGTATGGAGGATAGGGGTTCGAGCAGTCATGATAGATAAGTTTCATGAAAGTCGTTCATCCAAATGATTTTAAATAGTTTTCTGGTCG
>ML208651.1:0-31205 GCA_004369065.1 Pluteus cervinus
TCGACTATCTTCATTCTTTCCGACTATTCTACAACCCAATCGTATCCCTCCACTTTTGTACTCTATACGACTACTCGTTGCGCCACTCAGGAACCTACGCGTTCCACAAGGAGGTTTGGACGTTTGTCGACTCCATTACCAAGGGTTACGGAAGGTACGGTTCTTACATTTCGTTCTCTCCTTACACTGGCTGAGTTTCCTTAGGACAAAAGAGAGTATACAGGTCAATATGAAGAATTTCTTGGAATACAATTTTAATGGTAGGTTGGTGCCGATGACGGAGGAAGAGGTCGAGGAGGAGTTGGAATACGAAAGAGACCTGGATAAATTTGGACGGCAAGCGATTCCTCCCGTGGATGAGGAAGATAGCGGAGACGACGCTGAGGACAATTTCTAACCTGTCTAGTAAATTATCGCCTCCAGTTGTTATTGTTTCGTCCTCTAGGTTGCCTTGCTTCTTTTGTACCAAAATAGCATGCCCAAGGCTTTGATCCGTCTGATAATATCGTTCTTCATCCCTGCTCTATTCTCCAAATTGCATACCTACCATGAGGACCAATAGCAGGACATCGCCGTTCGGAGCGCTGAAGTAATAGGGCTCCATCGATTTCTTCTCCCTCACAGTCACAGGTATGCATGTATAAGGTCAATTCGAAGTCTTGTGCTAACTTGACACGAATCCTCTTCAAGATCATGGCTTTATCCCTCTCGCCACCACTCGATTTCACCTGCTTTCAAGATCTGTTGAAAACCCGTTGGGGTACTACACAGGTTCAAGTGAGAGACGACGACGAGCGACGGGATATACTCCTTCTACACAATCTACCTGGGCAAAAACAAGATAACTGGCCCGTCGTTTGTAAAATCCGAGGCAAGATAGATCGGGAAGACATATTTTGCTGCGACTACATTGACGACGACGGGTATTATTGTTTCCACCTCGGTTGTACTCCTAAACAGGAAGAATGCGAGGCCTTTCATCGCTTCATGGAGGGTGTGTCGGTATTTCCGAAGCTGCACAGCGGAACCAGCCCGAGAGTGGACACGTCCAGTACGCAACACTGGTGTAGATCGTCTCTGTTTTTGCCTTCCTGTCAGAGTGAGTTTAAACACTTCTAAGGTATAGTGAACCTAATATGAAGAGTCAGTGCGCATCGGCGCGGGCCCGGCCCAAGTTTCAAAGTGCTGGCGGCGTGACAGTCATAGTCACGGTCTTCCGTGACCAGATACCGTTCCAGCGTCGTCCAGCTGCGGGTCACCTCGATTTTGTCCAATGAACTTACCCTTAGCATACTGTTTTCAACCTGCCTTACTTATTGAGGGTATGCGGAGCCTTAACTGTAATTTTTCTCAGCAATAAAGTGGAATTTGACTGAGCCCCGGCATCCACGTGGAAACATGACCTGTAAAATTTCGCACCATGATCACTGATCATCGATCAGGCCCACCTTCCTCTCCCTCCTTGTCTCCCTCCCACACAGATTGGGTGCTAGGTGCCCTCCGCCCGTCCTCTCTCAATTTCATTGACTGGTCATGGTTCTTTCTTGGTCAAAATTCCCTGCGGGGTATGTTTATGGTTTCAAATGGTCTTAAAGCAACATGGGAGGAACCAGCCACGAGGACGGACACCCAGTAAGCATGAGCCCTCTTTAGAGCTCATATCGACCTAACACTAGTTTTTTCTTTTCCTCCAGGAAGATTTCGTGCAAATGAATTCGTTTATACAATTTTTTGTGGTGTATACAAGGCCGCCAACCTGTGACAATGCCGACAAATTCGTCGGTTTCATTCACGCTCCCGCGGCCCGCGTTTACGACGAGCACTGAACATAGTGGGGACGTAGACTGGGCTTGACGAGCCCCCCTTTCCTTTCCTTACTTTCCATTCGACGACGTTCACTTCGTTCGTCCGGTTTATTCTAATTTTCTCCACTTTTTCTCTCCTTTTTCTTCTTTCTCTCTCTTTCATTTGCTCGTGTGCCGTTGATGGTGTTGTCGCCGTTGCTTATGTCGTCGAGGAACCTCTTCTTATCTAATTACTTCTCACTGCCCTTGATCACCACCACTCGCTCTTGTTCCTCTCTTCACTTTCACCCGCACATCACTCTTGAAGGACAATTCTTATCGCAATCTTTTCCCTCCCAGCCTTCTACCTTATCCGCTAATCCACCCACATCCAGTCGAACAAATGGATACTGAACACGGTCCAAAGATCCCGCTTCAGGAGGACACTGAGGACGTCGGAGAATTACACGAAGTACAAGAGATTGGGGCTGGCTCCTTGGACATTACGTGCGCTTCCGCGTCGCGTCGCTTCTTTTTGCTTACTCCCTCCCCAGCGCTGGACCTACCGGAACACCGATCCCCCCTGAAGCAGGAAGATCAAACGTCGAGAATCGGTATGAGCTTCCAACAGGTGATAACGGAGACCAAGGACAACTGTAAGTCCTCGTCGTTCCTGGTGTTATCGTTTCGACTAACCTTCGTGTTCATAGCGCCGCTTCATCCGCGGGCAATGCCCTCGTCCTCGCCACTACATCCGCGTTCAATAGCCTCGTCTTCGTCATTGCATTTCTACTGGACAGCCTAGTCTTCGCCAACGCCTCCAACCCCCCAAGTCAAAATGCCGCCTTTCCATCCACACGCATGACCGGCATCGCTATCAACCGGCCTCCCTTCAGTAGCACGGCCGCAAATTCTGATGATGGCTATGATGCTGACGATGAGGATGGATTTTAGCCTGGGTTCGTGACCGAATATCATTGCTATCCGTATGTCGTGACTTTGCGCACTTATCATTAAACTAACTGTCACGATTTTCCTCTTAGTTTTCTTTGTTGTAACCGTTTGAGTTCTGTAGTCTTCCAAGTCGTGTTGCGTCGTCGTTACTCCCCAACAATTCCCAAATCCTCGCCCTTTCTTGTTGCATGGCAAAATATAATCACTCACCCTTCCCCAATTCTCAATTTAAATTCAATATCCATTTTCGAGAACATTTTGGCTCCTCCGAATCGTTTTTCTTTCAGCCGTATTCGTCATCTGAGTGTGCTGGTTTCATTCAGCATGTATTCAAGTTCAGGGGGCTAGGGATAATTTGACATTTATCTACGTGGGCTATACAAATTGAAATGCTTGTTATATTTTTTGCTTTACCTCGCATAAAAGACATCGGGGTAGTGATTGGGACCCAAAATATTTCTCGCAATGAACACCAAAATTTCCCACGTGGTCCATGTGCTGTCCTCCGACTCTTGCTCACGCAGCTCACCAATCCGAACCAAGGCAGCACGCCGAATCACTGTAGTAGGCACCTCAAGAGGGAGAGCTCACTCGTTGATCTTTTCAGTCGAACCAGCTGATCAAAACCGAGTGCTGTTTCCGGAGGTGGTAATCCCTCTTGGCCTCCACGAAGCACGTTGCCACCAACCGGGATAGGACATGATGCTGAGCATCCTGGGCTTTGGGAGGTGGGTGTGTGGTCTTGACTTTGATAATTTTGACCTGATTCCACTTGGTTGCCACTTCATCCATGATCTTTCTCCTCCACATTGCTTCGAGCTGATGCACTGGCTGCCAGGTATCGGCCTTTTCTCTGCAAGAAATTGATCTGGTCACGAATCAGGTGGTGCAGCGAGGTCCATCTCCTTTCCCAATCAGTAATCACATGCAGCACTGACGCTCTGCTAGGGGGGTGGAAGAAAAGGCGACGGAAGGGACTCGGAATAATACCGCTACCATTGCTAGGCGCTGTCGGTCTTGGTCTCTTCGCGTGGTGTTCTAGGCCGATTTGAGTCGCCCGAGCAGAATGTAGTGTGCATTCCCCAGAGCACAGTGCGAGTCAGCCTCGTCGGTGCAAGTTTTTGATACAGGCCTATCTGGTGTATGTGTCGCCGTCTTTGCATTGATGGCCAATCACTCAGGCTTTGGATTCTGGTCCGATATCTAATTTAGAAGCGGAGCCCAAGGTCGACCGTAACCACCGTTTTTCACACCCTCCAAGGAACGATGTTGCTTTACGCCCTTATCAGGCTGCTCTATTCTGCACTCCCCTCGGGAGCGCACTCCAATTCTTGGAATCCGTACCGCAAGTAGAGAACTACAATCGTATCTCGAACTATGTCACTTTAACTGCGCTCTGCGACGTGCTGAGTGGTCATGAATCACTCGTGGGGGCGGCGAAATCCTCCCTAGGAGTGTACTCCCATCTTCATCAACTAGTGGTCAAATGTTTTCCTGGACTGTTATCTTTGGGTTGCTCAACCCCTGGGCAGCGCAGTCAGCCAATCCTCGGGGTCCAGTGGCCCTTGATCCATCTGGGCAAGCATTTGGAGGTCTAAGGTCACTACACGCTCCGCCATTCCTCGTATAACAACAACCCTCCAGTGATTGGACCAAGAGGGGTATTACTCGCGCAGGCATTCTTACGCTTTCCTTCTGCCTTCGTTACCCATTCAGCGACCGTTTATATTACAGTTTCTGGCCATGCTCAATTAAGAGCAATCCCCACTCTTCTCTCTGATCCCCTTGGGCGTTCCCCTGGAGCTGAAGTGCCTGTTCGAGACCCTCGCGGTCTTCTGCTCCTCTGGTGCCGGAGGAAGGATGCACAAGGCCATGTGGATGCTCACGGAAAGATTAGAGGTGATTAACCTCCGGGCAGGACCATCCGGCTCATATGCTCCAACGCTTCGGACTGTCAAAGGTGTCGAGGTCGAGCTTGGAGGAAATTATTCACAGATTATACCCTGCCACTGTTCCCTTCTGCCATCCCGTCAGCACATCACCCACGCATCGAAACAAATCCCTCTGAACAAACGAATCTCTGACGCCGCAACACGATTCCAAAAACGCTCGGGCAATCATGGATATACCCCTTCGGACCGGTGACGGATTAATGATATCTTCTTATGCTTCATCGGTCGTGGCTAGCCTCGACCTCGACTTCCTCGCTGGAAGTATGGAAGAGACGCCTCGAACGGATGCCTTGGCGCATCCTGGATGCGATATCATCCAGAGCCTTCTGACAACGTCAAAACAGCATCCTTTCATACATCGTCGAAGGCGTAGAAGGATTCGAGAAGAATTACGCGGAAGAAGAGCCCTACTGCCGGAGCACTATGGCTCGGGTTGTGAACAGAATTATGGGAATTCTGGATATTTTTTCTGTTGAGCGAGCTTGACGCCACACCTATTGCTGGGACAGTCCATTCCCGGTCTTATTTTACCAATTCGGCCAAGTCCTTGCACCTGGCTCAATATGCACCGACAATCGCTGCGTTGGACTTGCTCGTCCAGGATACAGACCTTGGACGGCCATACCCAAGGTGTCCCATTAGCTCCTGTTCGGCCGTTCGAAATTGGGTTATTATATTCGAGATTCTCTGGCTCTCGGGGCACGTCGGACCACGTTATCACTCACCTGCTCAGCGTTGGTATAAAAGCAAAGCGCATGAACGACATCTCCGGGACATGAAGATCCCAACCAGGTCCAGCCGAGAAATGCTATCGCGTGCTTTATCAGCTTTGTATGCACCCTCAAACATCCGATCCAACGACTCGATATCTCAGAACGCGAGAAAATTTCTTTACACGGCAACTGGACGCGGTGCCTTGAGGCGAACAGGAGGTCACTCATGTTCGACTGGCTGCGTTGTTCAATCACTTCAAGTGCAGTTCCTTAACCAGTCGGATCTTTCGTCGTGTCTGGATGCAAGGGGCTGCGAAATCGTTGACAGGAATGCTCTAATCGCATTGTTGATCACGGCTCGTCGCACCCTTCGTAATCGAGGAGCTTTCGCCACTGCTGCAAAATCTGAACAGCTATGAAGCCTAGAGACGACTTCTTGATATGTCGTTTAGGAAACTTTCGATCGTCTACCCGGAAATTCAAAGACCATGTTGTTTGATCTGTTGCATATCCTCCCTCCTGATTTCCGTCCCGGAATTTGACCAGGCCACTGCCGTCCTCTCTCTGAAACGACTTTGTCGACCGTCACGAAGTGAGAAGATCGAAGACACCAAATTATCATACAACCGGCAGGTGGAGATGCTGAAGCGGGTGCTTTACCTGCATAGCAATTATATTCCATCCTGAAGCATGGCGTGGAATTGGTTAGATGGAACCTATATGCCGCACTCATAGCCATGTCCGTCTTATCGTCTTCTCATAACCCCACCTGGACCGACATCTCCAACTCATACAGGGATCATCCTCCGATCTCGATCCATTCAATGGTAGCCAAGCTGTCGTATACCTCCCAACATCTGGATCTACCACCAACCCCGAAGCTGGTGGCTTGCATGTGATGAAACCTGCAATTGACCGGCTGGTCTCACGAGGTATAATTGACGGAACTTACGCATTCATGCTATTGTATGTGGTGCAATTGTCCTGCACGGAACGACATCTCGTGTGAGGACCGTTGACGAGACGTGGTATTTTGTCGAACTTTGTGCAGGGGATTAGGGATGCAGATGGTGCTTAAACCTGATCCTGGTATCGCTAACTTTGCTATATCTGGTCTAGGGTTGTACTTACAAGGAATTCTAGACGATCTCAATGCGCCATGTGTATGCGAATCGAAGATGTCTGTATTCATCCGAATGTCGCACACTCGCGCAGGAGCTGAGAGATTGTTCGATTCGAGGCTTATACCAACCCCCGCTCGATGTGATTTCTTGGACGCAAGGCCTGAGGCCCATCAATCATCGGTACGTCCCCATACGCAATCTTATTCGCCGCATCTAAACATCTTTGGAGACAGCTCAAGACTCGTTCCTATCGTCCAATGACACCACCAGCTCGTCACGCCCGCGCTGCCACCACTGGACGGAATGATTGCAACTTTGGGTGGGAAACATAAAAGGTTAGTATCCTCCCAGATGTGTTTTGTGCGTTACTCATCGTGTTATTGTGCATAAAGGTGTTACCAGCTATACCAAATCCGAAGTGGTAAGTCTTACCTTGCCCTGCTCGCCCCTCCTCTTTCAAACTTAAACGACAAGGTGCTGATATCCGGTAAATTGACATAGCTCTCGCGCATTTGGCTTTGGCGCCATTCGTCCCGCCATCCTGACACCGGCAACGAGGAGTCTTGGACGACAATGTTTGCGAATATTGTGCCTATTACGGACGCGGAAGTTGAGAATAGGGCGAATGTGGCTTCTGGTGAGTTGTTTGTGGTGTTCGCGATGGCCGTCGCATATCCATCTCTGCTGTTTAGGCTGTGGTTCTGAAACGAAGTTCGAGTGAAGCGCAAGGAAAGAAAAACTATTAAGCAAGAGTATCGTTGCGTACATCGGAGCTGCGAATGAGTTCATAGGTAGGGTTTTTACCTTCTCCCCGTGCAATGTTTTCTCTGACCGTTTGACTATACAGAACCCGAAATCACGGTTAGACTTTTTCCAATTTTCCAATACGTTATACTCTCTTTTGGTCTTCACTTTTAAATCTCGTTTCCTGACTGAACGACGCGAATCGCTGCTATACCAACACTAGGAAACGCCGTTGAAGCTCTGGACGACTTATGTGGAGAGTTTGGCGAGACTCTTAAACAGATCGTTAATCTCTCTATTGAGCTACCGTCGAAAGAACATAATGATGTGGAGAATGTTCGGGAGGTACGTGCCCTCTCCTAGAATCGAAAAGAATTAAAGGAATCCATGCTTTATTGCGGGCTGTTCAGGATATACCTTTGATACTCCTTCAAGACTCGAACATCGGCCAAAAGCGGGCTTTGAATATGTCAAGAACTTAAACGCGTGAGAGGTAGTGTTAGGAGGGATGTTAAAGTTCTCTTCGGATGGTCTTTCGTTTAGTATTTGACATGCACATCTCCAACTGACATTCCTTAGCAATGTGCACCGGCAACTGCTGCATACCGCAACTTCCCAACCCACTCATTTTGCTCTTGGTCAATATCCTGACCAAGTCACCAGTTTCCCCGTATTTCAATAACCAAGCAGGAAGTAGGACCGTATTCATTCTGGAGTCACTTCACAGGCTCATTGCACAAGAATCAACAGAGACGTGGAGGCCCTCGCAGAGCAAAGGACAGGAGCAGGCGCACCAATAGCTCAAACCTCTCGCAAGCCATCAAAGTTTCCGCGTTGGACTTGTTTGTCCAGGACATGCACCCTGGGTGTCCATAACGTCTCTCATTTCTTCCTGTTTAGCGGTTCAAAATCAGGTTACAACATTCAAAATCCCCTGGCCATAGAGCGCGTCGAACCAGTGTGTCCATCATCATCCACCCAGTTAAGCGATGGCATATTGCGCTTGAAGCTTGTGAACGCCACCTCATGGAACCACATCTCAACCAGAAGCTGAGAAGTGCTATTGCGCGCTTTATCAGCTTTGTACGCACCCTCAAACATTCGATTCAACGACTCGATATCTCAGAACGCGAGAAGACTTCTTTACACGGCAACTGAGTGCGGTGTCTTTCCTCGTTCCTGAGGCATACGTCCCACTCCATTACACAGACGGCTCAAGGACAACGACCGTTCCCCTCTTAGGGGCATTCCTGCGACTACACTCCTGCGTCTTTGACCTGGCCGCCCTCGAACTGCATACACTCGCAAAGAAGGGGCATTTGAAAGCAGTCACGGCCTTGCTTGATGCCCTTTTCGGCATTCCAGGATTCACTATGGCAATGGCGCATTTCAACCTCCCATGGAAGTTGACAATCCTCAGTTGAATCTTTCGTCGTGTCTTCGAACGGATGCAAGGGGCTACGAAATCGTTGACAGGAATGCTCTAATCGCATTGTTGATCACGGCTCGTCGCACCCTTCTTAGTCAAGGAGCTATCGCCACTGCTGCAAAATCCGAACAGCTATGAACCTGGAGACTACTTCTTGATATGTCGTTTAGGAAACTCTCCGATGGTCTACCCTGAAATTCAAGAGAGGACAGTTGTTTAATCTGTTGCATATCCTCCCTCCAGTGATTTCCACATCCGGGCTGGAACCCTCGCCTTCGACTTACACTCTCACGCCGTCGCCCCACTCGAACGTCGTACGGTTGCGCATACCGATGTGGGAACGTTCGTGCGGTGCGTAACCACAAAGTTCTACTAGGGCGGTCGTGTATTTATATACATACACATCCTGACCTCGCATTCTTTTTTTTCCATATCTACAACCTCGCACTCCCCGTCGTGCTCTGGAGATTTGTTCCCTCTTTCGTTTCGTTAGCGCCCGGCTTTGAGATGAAATTGAAACATGAGGCCCCGCTCCCAGATAAACTAGACGTCAGCAAGAATAGCACCGTCCTTCCACCGTACGTGACCATTTACTATGAATATTTGTGAACCTTACCAATATTACGATTGACAGGTCTTATCGGTTTGTCCATCCATCAAACAGGGGAATGGACCCACCATAGTCATAAAATACCCACCTTCCTGTCGAGGGACCCGATCTCAGCATTGCCAGCCTCAAGTCACTCAGCATTCAATCTGGGGATAATATTTGCTTTGTCGGGCTTCTAACTAAAATATAAAGCAGGTTTGTGAACTTCTGATTGGTGGAGGTCACTTCGGTGCGATTGTCGGGTATGGCCAATTTTCAGCTGTGCGGGTGTTTTTTCTGACACTTTTCTTTTCAGCAAACCTGGTGCATTCTAAGCAGCGTTCGTCCTTCTCCCGTATTTTATTGTTTCTCCTTAGCCGAACGGCTGCCAGCTGTTCGTCATGAGGTGTTATCCAAGCCATCCGCAAGTTTCTCCCTTTTCAAGCCATGACAACTACTAAATTTCGACTACAGGAACTTCTGGCAATGCTTCAAACTCGACTGGGAGGGCACGCACAAGAACTGCTCTGCAAAAATGGAAGCCATCGTCACTTGTGTCCGCGCCGCCATTCGTAAGTTATCGTCTACCTTTTACCGACTGTCACCTTTGCGATTTTACAAAGCCAACCGCCGAATAGTATGACCACTATGCTGGTCAGTTGATTTCTAAGGCCTGCCTCCAGACCCGGAAGACTTCTCATCCACTCTGAATTTACTGTATACCACAACCGATAATGCTAATCCATCATGGAATTGGTTTGTGTGAATTACCCTTTTGCCCTTATGGATTCATACTGAGACCAGCAATCTTATAGTTGCACAGAAGTTGGATGACTCTTTATCCAGTTATTTTCAAGCCTAACCCGCTGTGGCTAGAGCTGGGGTAGTTATCTGCATTGGACGACGTTTCACAACGTCTACATTCCTTCAATCTCAAGACAGGATAGGGATAGGGATACGTCCTCTCTTTCCCGGCCTTCGCCGCTCTGTGCCCTGACGTTCCACGTATCCCGTTAGGCGCTAACCTTCTGTCATTCCCTACTACGTCCATCAGAGTTTGCGCCGTACCCTCTCGCGATCCTCCAGCTGGTCAGCGTCCTTCTTTCTGATTGCCCACGGCGGCCATTATCGTCGTTCGAGGGGTGTTGCTAGTCGGGCCTTAGCTGGAACGCTCAACTCGTCAAGTTGGGTGGTTTCAGAGCCCCAATGCCTTTGATGGGACTCCTGGGCTTTCGTTGCATAAGAAGGAAGTCGGCACCCTACATCTTTATGTCCCTTTCCCCTCCACCACCTTTCTCTATCCGAATCTTCTGGCACGTCGTGACTCTTCATCCGCGTATGCGATTGCTCAGTGCCCAGGGGGAGACATCGCCGTTGTCCTCTAACAATGCCCTTGATTTTTTCTTTATCCAAAGTCTACTTAAGATCAGATCGCTAGACGTGCCGTAGCTGGGGTCTGCACGGTATACAACCGCGCTTGTCATGGGAGACAACCTCTCCTTTCAATATCGTGAAAGCTTGCAAGGATCTCGTGTCACTCGTCGTCATGTCGCAGAGGCTCCAACATCACCCTGAAGAAGGTTGGCACAATTCACCAGTACCAACTCCCGGTTCGGGTATACCTCAACCCTCGTACTGATCCATTCCGGAAAGTTACCTATGATTCGGTCCCGGATAGAGATCAGCATCGTTCGTTCAATCGGTTGGATCTAGCCACGGTTGAACTGAAAGTCTGGAATCTTGAGTCTAGTTTAACTCGATGATGGAGCGGAAAACTTCCCATACGATCCTGCGTCAGATCGCGCTTTGCACAGAGATCACTTGGTTCAGCTTGAGTTTGCACTGAGGGTAACATTTCCACGATCTCCGGTGCACTGTCCAGTGTAAGTATCTCATGTTGTCATAGTCTTGTCACATCTTTGTGAAATGAAATGGTGGATTAGCTGACTATAGTGCGTTAGAGCTGTGAGGCTGGCAGACGTGCCAGTGGTAATAGTATTTATATCTGTGTGGTCGCGTGTGCACAATCACATTCTGTCGCCACACGCTGCGGCTTGATTGCATCCTCCTTCAGCGTCTCTATATAGTCCAGGACGTCGGGTAACTTGCTTCTCTTCAATAATGGATACTCGACAATTTACTACTCCTCGGTATCGCTGCGATTATGATTATGACGGGCCTCGAGTCTTCCATCTTGGACTTGGCTTCGTCCTGCGACTTAATCCTGCGCCAAACTTTCACTGCCACGACGTCGTTGACCCACATGATGGCGACAAGCGCTACGAGCTGTGGAGTCCGAACGCTGAACTTGCCATTTTCCCGGGTGTTCGTCCAGAAAACTTCTCCCTAGATCTTCCACACTTAAATCCAAGGTTCGATGGCTCCGGTGGGCGTTGGGATTTTACCTTGAATCCGCAATATCTCGAATGTGGAAAACTCCACCATGCCTTCATTCGCCGGACTACCTCGTATTCACTCTCGACAGACCCTCCCGAGTTCTGGTCTTTGACAGATCACTGGGCACCGTGCGTTACATCACTGGAGAAGAATGGAGCAGTCGACTCCCATTTTTACCAAAATCTGAAAGATCGGTCGAAGCAATTGCTGAAGCAGGCTGAAGTCATCAATCGTGATCATCGTCAGGAGCTACAAGAATGCTCATTCTGGCTGCCCGAGCCTCCGAAGGTAGCCGAGTTAGACTGCCTATCGGCTTTAGCCCAACCTCATCCCTGGGAAGACCAAGTCGATCGCTTAGCCCATGTTCAACGACAGTTGAAAGAACTCGCCGGTTGGGTGGAATGTGCAAACGCTATCGCCAGAACGCCATATTCAATAAAAGCCCAGGCGTCGAAGCTGTACGCGCAATGCTTTCCCTCAGGCGATGAACGCTTCTTGGGCGTTTGGGCTCACGGAGATCATGAAAGGGCAATCTTATGGCTTCTTGGCCGCGGGATTCCTTGCTATTTCGCCCATCAATACAGGGAAAACATCGAATACGGGGAGCACATTGCGTTGGATCGACGGAACTCTGTCGTTCATGGTTTCGTACCACAAGTCACTCCCACTCACCTCTCACCCGAGCATAACCCATATTTCAAATTGGCCCTCCGTCAACAAGCACGCACATCACACTCGCCCGTACTAACGATCCCGTACACCTTCCCCCCAACGCCTACGAGCGAAAAGATGCAGAACAGATCTGGCTCTTGGATTCCTAGATACCGGGTTCAACTCAAGGACCCCATCACAGGTGTTGCCACCAGGTCAATCACCCATGTCGGACCAGATGGCACTCCCAAGATCAACACAGCCCCGGTGCCCGTCATGAATAACTCTAGTGCGCCACAACACGATACCAACTTGATGTCTGTTGTTTGAACTTGCCACCTCGACCTTTTGCTGACACGCACCCCATAGCGATTCAATTCAAACCACATATACACCGATCGACTTTGTTGCAGCCCCTTCACAAGGTGAAGTCATTGAGACTTTGTGAAACCTCTTTCTTTACAATAATAGCTGATCAACCTTTATTAGCTGAATCTGACTCCAATTTGTCGAACAATCTTCCGCAACATCGTTTCTCACCCTACTCCCCTTCTTCCAAGCCAGCCGAAAAGTCGAATGGCCTAATGATCGGCAATGTGGACGTCTCCTTAGAACTGTTACCGCCACGACGCACCCTTACTGACGCCCTCGCTTCGGCCACTGGATCTCAAATACCAGCCCTTCGACAAATTCTTCTAAGCTTTCTTGGCGGGTATCATAAAGACATAGCATACACCTCTCTTGACATTTCCCCGATCAACGGCACAAGCCCGCCCCTTCAAACCAATGCACTTACATTCGGAACCTTCGTCATCAGCAGCAACGCTGGATTCTATCTGCGTTATTGGCATATTTTATTTCCAGATCTGCCATTTATAGCGCTCATTGGCATGGCGGTCCAACGTGGACTTCAAGTGCGTCTCACGGTGAAGACATCAGATATTCGGAGCATGCTCCCAGCATCGATCCGTCCTCCCCGACCTCCGCCAGAGATGTTACCGCAGGGAATTTTACCAACAGGAATCGCGAAATGGAATCAAAAACGGAAGATTGATCCACATCGTCGGGCTTGCGCCCTGTATATGGAAGGTGTCCGCAGCGTGCTCCGACTTCCCCGAGCACGGCGGCTGATCTTAGAAGGTGGTTTGCTCTGGCGAATTGCGCTCCAGTGGGATGGCCCCATGCTCTACCAGATCTGCCTACATGGTCCCTCCCCACTTGCTCTTCATTACCGTATCGGCGAAACTCACCCAAATCTCGAGCTTTTTGATGACGACTTGCCCGATTCCGTGATGAATATCTTGCTGGGAGTCCAGGATAATGGTTTATCGCTGTGGCCATCACCGGCCTTGCTCGAGTGTAGCCGCAAGTGGTATGGTCTTTGGAATGAAGATCTTGAGAAATGGTTCCAGGCCCGGGCGTCGTTAATATCGTCTGGCACAGCTAAAGCGCATTCGGACCTAGAGTGGGGGGGGTTGCTCAGGTGTACTCGCATCAAAGGGGTGATTGGATCTGAAACACACATGCAGCGGTTGTGTGAAAGCTTAGATGTTAACTTCCCCGAGTTGTGCTCTAAGAACTGGACTGGACCTTACAGCATTGTTCTTCGGGATCCTGTGGCCTGTCCGTTCGATGGTAACGCTCTCAATTACTAGAAGGTATATATCGTGTGTTCTTGTTCTTGTTCTTTCACTTCTTTTTTATATGCCTGCATCTTCGTCCTCTTGTCACTCGCTAGAGGTTTTGTTAAAACCCGAAACTGAACCGTCGCATACTGCGCCCTCGATCCTACCGCTTTCCCCGTTATTTTTGTTCTTTCTCCGATTTTCGTTCTTTGTCCGTATGGTCGTCGTTCTCTTTCTTGGCTTGACACAGTATACGTACAGTACGATCAAGCACATCTGAGTCCCCATGGATATACATACGGTGGGCCGTTTGTACAAAAAAGAATCGTGTACGCAAAGTTTTTGATATTGTGTAAACTTGATATCAATGATAAAACAAGCTTGTAGCGAGTGGTGTTGTGCTAGATGGCAGGTTCGAGGTGGGTTATTGCGCACGCACACGGAGATTTGGGTGTTAATCAGCGATGACATCACTAATAAGCAAGCACAAATACCTATCTGAAGCACTCAACCGGGCTACTGCAATCCGATGCACAACTGATTTTGTTCTTCGTGTTGTTGGATGGGCTTGATGCGTTCATTTGGGATCGAGGGGCTCTCTTGCCACCAAATTCCCAGAGTGTCGGGCGGCCACGTTTCCAAAGCCGAATGCGGTTGTGATTGCCGCGGATCAGTGATGTCATTACATCACGTGACTCCGTTGAGCGCCCATGCCCGGGAAAAAACTTTAAACACCTAAATCCCTGATCCCGTTCAAGCACCTCCTACCACAACCCTCCTCCCTCACCTCTCCCTCGTCCTCCTTTTTTTTTTCCCTTTCTTCTCATGGCCCCCACTGCTTTCCCGGATCCATGCCACAGTAGGCAAGGGGAACGGCGAGCAGATGGCGGTCATGGCCCAACAACAAGGCGCGTCCGCGGCCTGCCAACGAAGCGCGTCCTCCAGGTCATCCAAAACGTGTCGAAACGCGTTTCCGAGGGCAGCGGCGCGACCTCCAGCTCAAACAAAAGCCAGGTAGGGGAGGGCTGCAGAGAAGAACTGCCAGCTCGCCTTCTTGGCAAACGGGGGCGCGTGGAAGAGCTCACTCCGCACATCCCCCCGCCCCTCCCCGAGGAGGAGACGGTTGAGGACATGCTGCAGGTGTCCCCAACCTCTGTCGTGCACCAGTGCACCCAGGTGAGCATCAAGGACGACCTGCTGGGGCGCTACGAGGCGGAACACACCAAGGCCGAGGGGTGCGACCCGGAGCTGTCTGCTGCAGAAAAGCGACGGGGGTTTCCCACCTTTTGGACGATGGCCGAGACAGAGCGGTGGTGGAGGAAGCCCAGGCTTTCACAGTACGCTCCGTGGCCTCTTTTCTTTTCGTCCTCAACTCATTTATATTTGCCTTTTCAGCACCGGAGCCACAAACTCAACAACGACGGCGAGTACGACTACGACTGCAACAACAAAGACAACGACGGAAGGGACACCCATCACACAACCGCCGCTTCACGACCCCCCTCCCGTCTCGCAGCCGCTCGAACCCAGCCCACGCCCTCTACGACCCTCCAGCACCCACTCATCCGGCTCGAAGCCGCCTACGGACCGTGCAACCCCAGAAACAACCAACGAAGCCGGGAATCGACCCACACCACTCAAGAAGCCAAGAGCCTTGTCCCTCGCCGCCCTCAAAAAGAGTCTGTCAATTGCCGAAGGCGGTGTTGACGGAACTGAAGGCACGCTCGAATTCGAGCACATCACCCCCTCTTCAAAGAGCCGGACAGACCCCCTCTCCAAATACAACCGGATAAAAGACCAGCCCATAATCGCACCCCCAGGCGCCGGGAAATGGAAGTAAGCACGACGCCTTTCTCGTGACTGGGCTTCTTACTGACCAGCGCCTCAAGAGGACCCCTCCCTTTTTTTCCCAATGAAACCGCTCCATCAACCGCCACAAATTCCGGGAAGCAACCCAGCCAAGAACCCCTGCCCCCAAAAGAGCCCTCTACAAAAGAGTCCAACACTCCAAGCCAGCACGCTGCCAAACCAACCTCTTCACATCCCGCCTCAACGGCATCTCTAGACACCACACCCTCATCTCCCTCCTCTCTCAACTCCGCGTCACCCTTGCCTACATCGCCCGCCTCTCCCCCTGACTCCACGCCCCCCGTCCCTCCCGCTCCCTCCGAATCGACATCTGAAGCAGAACCCCAAAAGCCAGGAGCACCGTACACGCTTCCGTTCGTGAAGGGCTCAGCGTCACCATTTGCCCCGACCTTCTCGATTCAAGAGTTCCGAGCCCGACTTCGCAAGCTCATGAACTGGCCGGTCTTGCCTTCGGGTTCGACGTCGAAACAGCCGGGGAGTGACAGCAGCAGCCAGCCGAAGAAGAAGCCAAGGTGCGAGGATTTGGAGGAGGGAGAGCTGTTGCCAGAGCCAGAGACCAGCAAGGGGCGAGAGCTGGAGGAGGGAGAGTGTGAGGGAGGAGAGTCTAGAGACCAGAAGGGCTCGGAGAAGAGGCGAGAGAACGGGAAGAAGAAGTATCGAGGGGGGCAGTCGCATCGAGAGAGGCTGGCGCTGGGTCTGGACAAGCTCAGCTATCAGACATTCAGAACCATGAGAGGCACAGAGTACATGGAGTCCTCTGGGTTCTCCATCACTGACGACGGAATAGCGACCACGACAGGCTGGTCAGGACGCGAGCTGCCGCGCTATCCGAAGGAGCAAATGATGGAGGCGCACAAGAACATACGCCAGGGCGACGAACTCGCCAGCATCCTCCTCACCTTTACTTTTGCCTTCTACAAGAAGTGAGCGATCAGCGGCTTTCTCATTTCCTTTCTGACATCATGTTTTACAGACATAACAACTTGTTTTTTGTTGACTGTGACGGACGGGTCTTTTTTTATAGGTCGGCCATCCAGTACTGGATGGAGGAGCTGGGCCACATCCTCTGTGGCCAGGAAAAGTTGATTGCTGGGGATGTGCCGACTACCATCGGGGAGGAGAACCACAACCGGGGCAGGCACGCTCCGGTCATCGTCGGCCACCAACGGCCCTATACTGAGGTAAGAAGGCCCCATTGATTGGTATTTACAAAGGCACTAACTTTACCTGCAGGAGGTTATGCTGACCATGCACCACAGGACACACGCCGTCACCGTCAACGCGTACATCCGGTCCGACGCTTTTTTGCGTATCGTGTAAGCCTCTCGTTTCTCGAAGCAGCCCCATTCCAGGTCTCAACTGAAACTCCAACAGGAACTGGGTCTGCTGTATCGTCATGTATGCATTTCCTGCAGTTGCTGCTTGTTACTTGGCCTGCGCCGAGTACTGGGCAGCCAGGGGGATCACCCCCCACTTCGGCCTCTTCTGGTGCTACTGCTGGAACGCATGCTACAAGAATCAGCCCCGAATCCATTGCCAGCCCCACATGGACAGCAAGAACGTCGTTGGAGTTTGCGTGGTGGTTGTATATGAGAAACCTGGCTGTATGTCGTCTCCTTGCTCTCTCTCTCTCCCTCCCATTCCAACTCACAGCACAGACAAATTTGACCACGAAACCCGATCCTGGCTGGTCATCTGGGATGCTGGCATCATTGTTGAGATGCCACCCTGGACTGCTGCAGTGTATCCATCCTCTCTCTTCCTTCACTTCAACATTGATCTGCAGGGTACAGCACCTCACTCCCACTTGCCCCACAACTCTGAACTAAACAAACCTTTGTTTCCCAGACATCAAGGTTCTTACTTTGCCTGGTGGTGACATTCCGACTGTAGCACAGAGGGCTCATTTTGAGGAGCGGAACATGGAGGGACGGGGCAGTATCGTGTTCTTCAACCAAGCAAACATGTTCCATTATCCGGAGCTTGGGTTCCCCTCAGTCTCGAAAGCGGCGGCAGCTGGTGCCCCTTCTAAGCGTGATTATGAGGAGGATGCAAATGTTTCTTTTCCCAAGAGTAATACCCCTTCAAATTTGTTATCTGAGTTGGCCTAGATAGCATCTGAATTATATCATATCTATGCACACTAATAAATACCTTGGCACAATTGAATTGACCAATGTCAGACTAAAAACTGTTGTAATGACAACTTTACTGGGCATTGACAAGACCTCTGTAGGTGACACCAGTTGGAAAGTCTTGAGGAGGTACAACCCAACTACAGAACCCATGGTAACACTGGGCGGAAGACCAGGCTAGGTTGCAACTTCAGCCCCCTTTGAAACCAGCCCTACTCCCCCTTCATACCTCCCTTCCATGTTTGGCACCATTGTCGCACCGACACCAACCTTGGCTTGTATAGCAACAAGAACGACCGCGAGAATGGACAACCCTTGTAAGCCTCACAAGTATGCGGAACGAGGATCAGCCAGACTTGCCAGAAAGGACATCCGATGGATGGATGTTATGACCGACTCCAACCAGTGGAATAGACTGGAGCTGGGGCACCAACCGGTCTTAATCTCTCCAACGGTTCTATTCACCCTTACAATCCCGTCTCATCATCTACCCAACTGATAACCCGCCCAACCCGTCTCAACTCACGGCACCTTCCGAACCTGTTCCCTGATGAAGTGGATCACCAGTTGGCCTCGTAGACTATGAATAGTTATTTTATAGGGGCAGAGTCGAGGACGCCTTGGCATTGTGAAAGGCAGACCGGGATGGACCCTGCTGGCGGACCGCTGATCCGGGGACCGAATCGATTTGGCTCTGCTTGGCTACCTCAAGATCTTCAACGCCTCACCCAACGCCAAAACGAGCTCTAGCTCACTAGAATGAAGGAAATATAGGGCACTGATGACCCCTGATACTCACCGTTGACTTGCTTCGACGGTTGAGTGCTTCAGATAGGTATTCGTGCTTGCTTATTAGTGGTGTCATCGCTGATTAACGTTTTTAACACCCAAATCTCCGTGCGCGTGCGCAATAACCCTCCTCAAACCTGGTTTCCTTCACTATCTAGCACAACACCACTCTCTACAAGCTCGTTTTATCATCAATATAAAGCTTACACAACACAACATCGCGCGCACACGATTCTTTTTTGTACAAACGGCCCACCATACAACAGTGCGCGTTTTCCGGCGCAACCACTTTATATCAACCCCCCTTGCACATGTGCACGTGGCTTGTATTGCCCGGGTGTATCAGTGAGCACCCCTTATGCCTCTTTCCCATGTTGGTATTGATTGAAGACTCATCCGGCGCTCCCATCTTCAAGTTATCTGACTATCGATCATCGAAACTGAACCAAAATCAGGCACATCGAAGCTTGCTGGAATCGATTTTGCGCACACCCGATAGCTCCGACTTCCAACTCGATGCCAACAGCCAGGACTGCGACGGAAGGAATAACGAAGGAAACGCGGCCGTACCAATGTCTCTATCTGGGCGTCCACACTTGTCCTTACTCCCTTCATCACCAGGCTTATATGCGAATGAAGTTGGTTCCACAAAGCATCGACGTTAATGTAACTATATCCCCCCGTCTTCATTCTTATTCTTCCTGGATGCATCTCATTACGGGGTCCACTCGTTCTCACGAAATCACTCTTTCAAGATGCATTGCTGGAAGCACCACACAGAACATTGAACACATCTGCCTAAGCTATCAGCAACGCCGTTAGACAATTCTCAGATCCCGAGTTCGAATGCGGTGTGAACTTGTAATGACAGTAAAGACTCAGATACCTGCATATTGCTTGCCTTCAACCTCTGAACAACTCCCTGCACCTCCCTCGCCTGACCATCAACCCGCTTTCGCATATCGTCAATGGATTTCAACATGACCTGAAGATCTCGTGAGGTGACCAGGCGGATGTCGCTTAAGACCTCTTCGGCTGGGCCAATCTCAGCTGGAAGTGGCTCGGGTTGAGGTCCCGAGTATACCAATGGCTTTCCAATGAAGAAGCTGTGTCTTGGTGACCACGTCGTAAAGAACAGCACGCGCTCTACATCGAGCTGAAGGCGTAAGGACGCATGGCCAGCCATGCTTCGACGGAACTCCATAGCATTCTGGATCGCTTCTGGAATTGTTGGGCGCACAAGGAAGGCCTTCCAAGCCACGAACACCTGAGCCTTGGACCTCGATGTAAGAAATAGACATGAAGCTATATATTCAGATAAGACTTACTTGGACGAAATCATGAAGCTTTAACCAACTCCTAAAGTCCGAAGGACCTCTGCCAGCGAACTGAGTCCAGCATTCTGCATACGAACGTATTGCCAGGATGTAGGCTGCTTGTAGTGGGGCTAGCATCGAGAAAAGGAGTTGTTGAGTTCAGGGGGTGTCACCCGCATCGTATATGACACTTGAAGAATAGCAGTCGACATTAACATTATTCACAAAAAGAACGCCGACAATTCGTATTTGCTCGATAGATCCGCGAACGGGAAAACGCTGATGCCGTTGTCGTACTGCACAAGCAGAAAAAGAACCAACCGGTGCCCCCATCTAGTCGTGACGCGTGATCTCGGGTATTCGAAGAGACTTGACTAATTCTAGCTCAGATATAATTAAGCTACGTTGGAGTTGGAGTTCGATCCGGGCAATGCTGCATCGGCATCAGTGATAGCGCCAGATGACGGAGCTGAATGAAGTCTAAATGGCGTGCCAGTGAGGCTTCAACGAAGTCAGCTGGCAGTGCAAACAACCGACAGCCTGAGGTTGCAAAGCTCCACTAATTCATGATCAACAAAGCTTGAAAACCAAGCGGAAATCCTAAACTTAGCCTCAGAGCTATTGGGAATTGGGAGGGATTCTATTCTCTTCCGCGACATTCGCATAATCGGATGTGCCACCTAGTTGACCATTTTGGAACAAGAAGAGTCAGTATTCTGATAGTATATATTTCGGAGAACGCGGAGGAAAGGTATGATAAAGTTCACCGATGTCGAGAGGACGTGAATATTTCCCTCCTATTCTCCGCTGGTGAAGAGAAGCCGCTGTGGATGGAAGGTACTGGGTATCTCGCATAGAAAAGGGAGCCCAGAAGACCTACCATACAGCAACCTTTATCCCTGAAAGCCAAACATCAGTATCCAAAATAATGTACAGTGTCTTGGCATTGTGGTTTACAACGTCATAAATGATATCGCATGGCTAAGGAGCCGACTAGGAACCACAGTAACTCCACGGGAAAACCTAGCCAATCCGCCTTAGCTGAGGTTGAAAGCGTGAGGAGGTGAGGTGTTTCAGCGATGGTAGGAAACGAGAATGGAGCGGAGCATTGGATATCGGTGTTCTCTAGTAGCTCCAGCGTGGTTTCAGTTGAGCTCGCAACGGGACCTAGCCTGAGGTTCATAGATCAGTTCAAGAACGTAGCGATGTCGTTATAGAATAGAGGAACCAGAGTGGAGGAAGACAAGGAGGACTCAAAATACTTTGAGTGTGAATGAGCTTTGGCGAGTAATACAATAGCAGAGTGAGTAGTGATGGGAAAACAGAAGCAGCGAAAGTATTAGATGGGCAGTGCAACAAGATGGTGGAAGGAGAGTGGACAGAACGGGGTGAATCTTAGTGCCTTGAAGACGGTGGAAGAATTGGCCGAGGTGGAGGGATATATACATCGAGACACAGTGGCAAGAGGAGGATCTGCCGGTAGCGAGTGGATTTGGGGAGTGGACTTGATTACGAGGGTCTTTACCACAAAGCGGATGATGTACCTTTGATACGATGCCATGGACAAAAGTGCAAACACTGAAACAATGATGGCCAGCCTCCAAAGAACAGTTAGCTGAGGACTTCGTCAATAGAGTTGCGTTTCACTCACGAAACTCCGACTAGCTGGACGAAAATCTCCAGTAGAAAGACAAGTTCGTCACGAAGCGTGTAGACACAGTTTCCGAAGAGAGAACCCATTTTGGCGGGGGTCAGGAAAAGTATACGTGTGAGGACGAGTAAGAATCTGAACGACGAGATGTAAGCGGAGAGGAGTAGGAAGGGACCCTAGGAGCTCTCATACATAACAAGTAGCATGCGAATCATGTTGAGCGTAGTGCTTTTTGTTGGAAAAAGTGGTGAGAAGAACTTTGTGAAAACGATACGCCGTATGTGGCTACAGCGCGCAGCTTACGCGAGATCAGGCTTTCGAGGAATATCAGTTGATTTCAGGCAAGAAAGCGACGAAGGTATAGATGAACTGGTTGAGAGCGAGGCGGCACGATGAGGCAAGGAGCTTGCGTGACGACTTGTGATTGAGGATGAGTGTTTGGCCAGACAGTTTGAGGACTATCCTGCACAGTGGATGACGCCCAGTCAGAAAGGGCTGCGCATGGAGTTGGGCAGAACAAAGGCATGGAGGAAATGTTGGCGGGCGGTGTAGACGGGATATATGAGTTACCAATTATTAAGTGTGTACTGTGGGGGTTAGGATTATTACGATGAGGTCATGACAATGCACGGGGTCAAGAAATACATTCTATCTTTATCTATCAGATCATTAGAAGTCTTGTTGTTCTGCGTCAGTACATGAAGACAGGAGTGATCGATGACCCACCTCTAATCACCAGGGAGACAGTTGAGCTTGCGCAGGGCCTTAATTAGGCGAACATGGCCTGAGTTTGATTCCTGAGTTTGATTCGCGCGTAAAATAAACAGATACAGGATGGGAGGCTACATACAGACGAAGGAAGGGGGGTGGGTGCGCAAAAACGCCGAAAATACAAAACTGAGGCGACGGCGAAAGAGAAAAAAACGAGTTAAGTAACTAGATTATCTGAGAGAAAATATTGGCCATACCTGAGCTGATGGCGAAAGAGAACATAAAGGGTGGGCGTCTCTATCTGTAGATTAGCCTCCTGTAAACATAGTTTAAACACAATTATTCATTCAATGGCAAGCCCAGGCGTTCGAGATCAACGGTGAGCTGATATACGAGGGCCGCAAAGGATAGGATGCCAATGGTGCTAGTTCGAGGAAAAGTCAGAGAGAAGGAAGACGAGATGAGATTCCATACAAGGTCCAGATAATATCCATCCACTAGGCAGCGCTATGCACGACGGACGACGTCGCTCATTGGGTGTTGGCCAAGCCTTGAACTAGTGATGAGAGGAACTGAAGAACCGACGACATTGGTGCGCACCACGCCCAGAGGAAATCCACGACACAGCCCCACAAATTCTCCCCGATGCCTCCTCATCAAGTGCTTTGCCCGCGTGGCTATAATGAGGAAGAGCACGAACCTGCAGAGAATGCGTTTACTGCGAGAATCCAACATAAAAGATGGCTCACAATATGAGCGAAGCTTTCATTGGAAGACTGCGGCGCAATAAGGTTGGATGTTAAGATGGTGGTGGTTGAAAAAGGAGGTATGCTGGTTCCGCCATGCTCGATGGTGGTGGTGGGGAAGGCGCATGAGCCTGATGGTAATGGTGCGTGGGATGGAAGGCTGCTTCGAGATCATTTTGAGTGCAGAAGGACAGGTAGCAGACTTTGAAACTTGGGTTTTGCCCTGTAGGGGGAGAAGGGCGCCAGAGCACTGGGTGGCTAGAAATAGAAGCAGCGTGCGGGGTTCGGGTCGTCCAAGCCTTGAAGTCGTCATTTACAGGCGGTCGTGGTTGTGGTGCTACCTCCTGCAGCTCAGAGGATTCCACTGCATATCCCGAACATGGGACGTGAAGGCGGCATCCTTGAACAATCGGGTGAGGGTGGGATTTGCGTTGGAGCATGTTGCGGGTACTTTCCCAAAGATACTCTGAACCCAGTGTAAACCCGTCATTGGACAGTATCAGAGCGATGCTTAAGTTTTGTAACGTCATTGGGGGTTCAAAAGTGCCCGGAGAATGTATATCTCCTCAAGAGTTCGTTAGAACGAAGAAAGAAAAAAGAAGTCAAAACAATTCGTGTGCCTTTATAGACCAACGGTTCCTCAGCCCCCGCACCAAAAACCCTTCGCTTGACGATGTTCATTCTGAGGAGTGGCGGGTTGGTAGCTAGATACACGAGAAAGTATTTTTAAGAATGGACAACGAAGAAAATTGAAGTTATAACGAAAGTACCACACCTTTTTGTCATGAATTCACCCTCCTAGATCCAACAATACATCCAGGCCTGGGCCACCGGTGGCGAGGTCTTCGTTCAAAGGCTCGAAAGTAAGCTGTTGTTCGACAGCGTAAGTGGTATAAGTCTACAAAGACTTGTCCTTGATTCTTGAGCGCGGCGGATAAGACCTCTAAACATCCGAGTTACACCCAAAGCGACTATGTTACAGCTTGCAGGGTTGAGTTCGGACCCGGATTACTCGAGTGATGTGGAAGAGAGGGGGGGTTCACTTTTGAAGAGCGTCGTGGAAGGTGCTCCGAACCTGGTTGAGAACTGACATTGGACAGTGTCGGAGCTGAGGTTGCTGATGATATTGCGTGTCGAAAGGCAGCACAGGGAAGGTCCAACTGCTAACGAGTTCGGTAGAACACAACGAAAGAAGAAAACGAAGGCACAATTGTGAGCGTACCCACACCCAAAAGGCATCCTCCAACTTGGGTGGTCGAACTTGAACCCTCCGGCGATCGCCTGTGGTTGCTGTGGTTGATGACGAAAGGTATTGAACAGCACCGAGCTGTCGAGGTGTCGTGGGTTTGAGAGCATAACATATACCTGAGACATCTTCAAGCACGTCTTTGGGCTTATAAACGGCAGAAGAGGTTAGTGGGAGCAGAAACCTTCTCGTGTACCACGGATCCGTTGAAAAAGCAGGTGCTGAACCGGAAGATATGGACGTGGTAGCCATTTCTGTGCCAGCGCTATGAGCCATGTTGGAGAGGGCCCATTAAGGATATGGCAACAGCGACAACGGGATGTCTGTCATCGCAGTGGAGGTTGCGTCGAAGATTGAACACGAGACTGCGAGGAGCCGCAGGCGTTTGACCTAGATACCGAGGTGAACGGAAGAAATAAAGGTTCAAAGACTCGCTGAAGTACCTTTGAACTGATCCCTCGATACATTGGTGCCATCGTCGATAACGGAGGAATTGCCATCCCCCTGAACTTGTATTGGAGGATGTCAAGGCTGTCGACGTGATGGGATGGCACATTTTTCAATTCTCCCTTGGAAGAAGCGTAACTATAGGGCACCGGTTGCCAAGGAGGGCCTGTATCAACCTGGATATGGAGATCGGTATAACGAATCGAAAAGGGATGATAGAACGCTCACCGAAACTAGATCAGACTGATCTTTGCTCAGATGTGTGTTTTCAGCACTTGAACGGTTGTCCATTTTTGACTGAGACAACGGAAGAGCCAGGGCTAGTTGACCATTCGCAGAATACAGTAAGTCAAAGTTGCGAATCGAACAAAAAGACCGATAAGGAACTTACACTAGACTCGCAACAGACTTAACATCAATCTGCATAGGCGCATTGCATTCGTTACGTTGGTAGAGTGGGTTGTAAACAACCGGTGGGATGGAGCTGATAGCCCTCCTTGCTATACACGTCAGACTGCGAGAAAGCCAATCACAGCCCACAAGAAAACATCCAGCTCGGACCGTTGAGGCAATCGGAGCTTGACTAGGTGGTGCATCTTCGTCATCTGAGGAGGAGAAGGACTAAGTCCACGAAAATCAGAAGGATAAGTTATACGAACGGGAAGGAGAAAGGTAAATCACCTCCTTCAACATAACTCTCAACCTTGTGAAGCACTTACAGTGACGGCCCGAATTTCTGAATTTCCGTCTGTTGGCTAACTTGAAGTTGATGGCTCGGTCTTCAAGTCAGGAGAGTAGACCCAGAGAATCTCTTGGATTCCCGATCGTAGTTGGTGTTGAGGGAGGTTTATTGGGTTTCGTTTTCTCTGCGTCGCTGACCGACTGACCGTCACTGTCCCGACGAGCAGAGCTTACCCATATGGTTTGCGGCCTTGTCCGTAAACCGCATGACTCGGTCCGGTCCGGTCCGGCACACACCAAAAAAAACCGGACTCGGATTTGCGCCCATTAGCTCGTCTCTTCAAGTTCAACGTCAAGATCCCGGACATTACTAGTTACTAGTTGCTGTTCACCCGTTTGCTCGCAGTTGCAGTGTATTGATCAACGTTGTCATCAACACTTCCAATCACCCCAGCCTTGCTCTCCTTTCCGGAACAATCGTTCAAACTTGCAATTTCTGCATCTGCGTTACTGGCATGGCATCAAATTTCTCTATCTCAATACAAATTGCGGTATACTTGCGTCGGAAAGTCCCCGAAGTCATTAACCGCCAATCTTGACTGGTCAACACATCCAATTGATTGATTGCAAGGGACAAAACTACGCTATACTAGAGATAGAGAGTGACTAGAGGTAATACAGGCGGTACAGTGATTGAAACGGCCCCCCAAAAAACACAGGAAAATAACAGACCCAAGAATGACTAAAAAGAATAAAGAATATTTATGAAGGAAGCAAGGATAGAGAGCGGCACAGTAATTAGCCAGGTGTGATTCGTGGGTCTTCTGATACTTTCCTCCTGGGCCGTGTCGGCCATGCCTTGCGCTGGAACGCTACCGTGTGCTGGTACCCTACCGTCTTCGGGTAGGCGCACGGACGATTTCTTGTAGCGCAAGGACTGGAGGAAGAGCATATAGTTTATGTCCGACCGGGTGAATGGTGTATAACGTACCGGCAGGTTTGACCATCTGCTTGAGGCCCACCACAAGCTGTCTTTCGTTGTTGGCAGGAATAGCAGGCTGCAATCCTGTGCTTCTTCTGTTTCTTTTTTGAATTTTTTTGGAGGGTGGGCACGGGTGGGGTAGCCCTGTCTGCTGAGGTTGAAGGGATAGGGGAAGACGACGCGGAGCCCAAGGATATCACCTCACTCTCATGCTGTGGGGTAGAGATTTGCTGCTCAGATAACCGGCAAGTGGGACGGGGCGACGTGGCCTCAGGTACTTCTGAAACGACGGCTGGAATAGAAGTGAGAGAAGGCGTTGAGGAGCGGCATTGTTCCTGGACTGTAGTATTCATCTCTATGTCTGGGACCTGACATTGACGAAGTTAGACTCGGGGCAAGGTAGAAACAAAACAAAGGGATAAGTGGGAAGAAAGGAGCACACCATTTCCGAGCAGTCCCAAAGAGAACTCGAAGAAGCCCGATGGCTGTGGCGGTACAACTGTGGTGGTGCTTCTACATTAACAGCGAGGCTAATGCCAGCCTCATCGAACCGATCGTGATCGAAACCTGGCAAATGTTGCACAGCAGCCTCAGTGCTGGCCCTACTTCCCGATTGCCAGATAGGGTGATAGTCGGGGATGGTTGCTGGGTTTCCAACCTGCCATGAAACCGGGGGAACTTCTTCTGCATGGCTAAAAGTACTACCAGGTTGTTCTTCTAAAGGACTCCAGGCTGCGTAAACAGGGTCATACGGGTCCTAGGTAGGGATGTTGGTTCAGTGTCCAAAGTTTGGTGCTCAGTTCAATGGTGAGCTGAGAACTGTACCTGGTTATAAATGCTCGACTCGGAGGTCGGGCCGGGTTGTTTGTCTTGAGCAGAATTGGCTTGTTGGTGAGGAGCGTTGTAATCCTCGGACGGGTAGAGGGGGTCACATTGTACCCAGCCTTGAGTCGGGAAGTGCGCTGCTGGAAAAACCTCGGGGGTTGTGTTGAACAGCCCCATAGAGCACAAATTGTTCGGCAAGTAGGTTCCTTGTCGTGGTATGAGATTCAGGAACGGAGCATATAGGAGAAGGATGTTGGTGTTGTGTGGGTGGCCAGGGCTTTGAACGATCTGGTCAAGTCGGGGGTGGGCGGGGTAGGCGGTGGTGTCAGAGGGAAACATTGCACCCGAAGAGTTACACGGGGAGGGACACATCGATCCGAGAGAGCAACACAATATGCCCTCAGAGAAGCTTCAGGGGGAAAAGGTAGAAAATCAAACGGTTATAGGTGAGGTTAGAAATGCGAAGCGTTGAACGGTTGAGAGGGTGAGTATAGGTTTGAGTTGAAAAAAACGCATATTGTCATTGAGGGAGAAGCAGATGTCCTGCTGACAAAGCCAGTCTAAGCGTTTCTAGGGTGCCTCGTGATGCGTCTGCAAATTTAGTACTTACTACTTTACTCAAGCGAATGAAATGAGGATTGACTGACCACGTACATAGCCGACCGGACAATTACGTAAATGGTTGGGCGCAAGGTCGGAAGTGCCGGTTTCTAACAGCTGCCCTGAGTCCCACGCTCTAGAGGCGATCTAAAGGAGGTAGTGCGCAAACGCGTTTCCCTGAGGCGCGCTGATTTCCTTCTACGGGGGCGAAACTCCCCATAAATACGCTGGCTGGGGGAGCTAGCTTGCCTAAGTTGCCGTTAGCGCCGCCAAAAAAATTAAAATTAAATAAAGATTGACCATCCATCTCCAGGTCAAACAGCACACTGTACAGCTTACAAGGCGAAATCGCTCCTATTCGTGCGGTTGGTGGCACACCAAAATCAGGCTGGACACGATCCTCAATATGGACAAGTTAAAAGTAATGCCGCCTTCAGGAGACGGGCTTTTAAGTAGCTAGTCATCCCCGACTGATCATGGACAGATGGAACGACTTCCTTGTGCGACGAAAGCCGCCCTCAAAGAGGACATCGAGATTTATGTAAAAAATGAGGACGTCGTTTCAAGGGGACCATAGATAAATACCCACCCTTAGTCACCGGCCTGTATCCAGCGGTACACAGCATCAAGGATAAGGATAGAGGGGAGGGGCAAGCGGACTGGAAACATAATCCACGCGAGTTTCGTTCGTGGTCAGGCCAATTCTAGCTAGCACAACTTCGACGAAGTAGATTCATAGGTGCTTGGAGCTAGACTGCTGCAGGACTCTGACAATGAGAGAGACGGCGTTAGGCCTGGAACCGTAACCGAACATTGGGTAGTAGTTACAAGGTGAAACCATTCGACTTCTTTACAGCGACGAAACGGCTTGCCTCAGTGCTCCGTATCCACCAGAGTAGAATGGTACTTACAAGAATCAGCTCCGTGATCAACTAGCGTTGCCGATTGTCATATCACTTCATATCGGTTGGGAAGTGTTATAAGCCCTCAAACCAATGGGTTGAAGAATTCCTTTATTAGCATAATTGCCATCTTAATCAACAGTTGAGCTTGTGGGGTCGCTGCAGACGAAGGGGGTGACAGCCGATATGATGATGAAGGGGTCATCAAACGAATAACTTACTGCATGCTGAGCACCCGTTACGCCTGTATACAACCCAAGCGGAAGGGGCACGACCAAGACCCCATCCCTCTGGACTGGCGTTCTTTCCATCTCTGCCTTCGAAGGCATCACAGAACCTGGTGAACACAATTCCGACGCCAGACGAAGGCTGAAAGAAAATTGTCAGGACATCAAGGTGCGAATAGACAAGATGTTGACTTGCAATACCAGCAACGTCGTCAAGGTGAGTTATATCGAATCGACAGAAGTTTATTTCAACGTCATCGACTCCCTTGACATCGGAGGGCGCCGCCAACACAGGTGATGAAAGCTTCCACACGCGCAGAGCAGTCGGGCATGCCCTCCTAGTCGGAATCGAGATATTGCCAGAAGTCCTGCAATCGGGATTTAGTAGCTGTTGTGGCTTACAACGTGGCTTGGACAACACCTAAAAGAAACGATAAGATGAATGAGAAGGATGAACGTTCCCCCCCAAAAAACCAGGTTCTCTGAAGAGAAAAACGTCAGCAATAGCACCCATACAGTTGATCGTGAATCAACTATACCCGAAAATGATCCAGCGTATAAGTTTTCCAGAGTAACTTGATCACCTCCTTGCAAAGGCTGGGATTGGGGTGTGGCTGCTCAATCCGTATGACGATGGCGCTCCGTTCTCTTGTTTGGCTGTCGATTGATGCGAAATGAGTGTCTCGGTTGTGAAGCTAAATTCGGATGCAGGGACTGGAGACAATTAATCGTGACTAACCGCTGTAACCTGAGGAGGGCGGATGAGATTGAAGATCACATTGCTCATTGTTCATGACAACTTACCGCCACCGTTACTCTCTCCGGGAATCATCAAGATAATTGGCCCACCTAAACGTTTTTTAAGCCCGTAGTTCACCCCATGGTTCGTACTTAATGTTCATTGGTGAGCCCAAATCATTGCTGGGCGGGTCGATGCGATCAATGAAAATGGTCAAAGTAGCATATGATCGCGAAAGGTGGGTACTACCGTTTAACCAGCCCCGGACGCTGACCACTCCACGCAGGCGGAAACAGAATGGCCATGAGAGCTACACAACAAGCCTGAGCCTGGGCGAATGACTATCGATGAAAAAAGGTGACAGATACACCAAACGCGCTGATCTCGAAAGCTTGCACTGACCCGATGAGGGAGCAACTCAACTCACCCCCCACAGCCCACAGTAGCGGTATCACTCTCAATCTCTTCGGCCGACTTTTCTTCCGTTTCCCTGGCAGAACATCCTGTATCAGTTTATTGCTCGGGAGATGGAATTGACCATGCTCCACTCCCGGTTCGCGGAACGTGGCCAGTTTCTCAGAGAGAGGAGGATGGATAGGAGAGACTACTATGGAAATTCGCGCTTGGTCGAGGTCAAGAGGGATCGAGGGATCGCTCATCTCCTGAAACAGCACCCGTTTTGGTCAACTGGTTCGGCTGAAGAGATCAAAGAGTGAGCTCCCCTTCTCGTCTACTACAGTGAATCGGCGTGCTGCCTTGGTCCAGGTTATGGCATTGGTGAATGGGGAAGGGTCACTCAGTCACGGTGTGTCCTTCATGTCACGTACAAGCTGAAGCAACGAGGAAAAGCAGCAGGACAACTTGCTTGCTCGTTACCCTGTGCCCGCAACGGACAGACATGGACCCGGATAAAGCAACCTCATAGAGTGTGTCGGATTCAACTCAGAGGAATGAACACCCACTGGCGCTCAGCACTCAACACTCTGTTGTGTCTCCTGCCTTGCACCCGGCTCTGGCTACATCTTGGGCAAGATGCAATCCAAAAAAGATTGCCGGACAACCGCGAGATTTGCTGATGCTGCTCTTAAGGAATCGCAACGGGACGCAAACGATTGGCACATATTATTCGATACAGACAACGACATTAGGCCAATATATCCCGGACTCTGCCACCACACGTACTCGAAATAGGACAACATAACCTGGTGCTGGCTGATATCATCTCGAAACCCTATACTGGTCCCAGAGACACACCAACTGATGGAAAAATGATTCGATAGGACCTAATCGTAGCGGGATGTCCTACGAGCCGTCTGGCGCAGCATAAGCCTGTTTCGTTATCGGTATAAAGCACCATGATCAGAAGCAGACAGTACT
>ML208652.1:0-31047 GCA_004369065.1 Pluteus cervinus
AGTTAATAGGTCACAGGAACCAAAAGCGAATCCGAAGGGGCTCACAGGAAGGAGAAATTTTATCGCCCTGCACTTCACGATGACCGTAAGCCACTGGTGGACTCTGATAGTCGCCACATCATGCAAACCCGTTGGAATTCCACCAAAGATACCTCGCTGCCCTAGGCACACGAACACTCCAATTTTAGTTGTTGCCCAGCCTACGTCGAACAGTAGAAGTAAGTTTGAGAAAACTCGAAGGCCGACAACAATCATGAGAACACTATACCATCCAACTAATAGCACGGAATTTTCTTTGAGAAAACGCATACAACTCAATTAACATTGCATTGCCTGCATATGCAAGACTTGGGGTGAAGTACGAAACTGGCAGCCTGGTCAATGACTTCCGGGAACCAGATTGAATAAGAAGGCTCACCAAACTTTATCGCCCCGCACTCCATCGCTCTCCTAATCGGAATACTAGCCCTAAAAACCAACTTAGAACGTTCGAAACAGTTCCGAAACTCCAAGAACTGAAGCAGCATGATAAACGCATGATGAGACAGATGCGCCCGTTTGCTCGACAATCAAACGATCAAGCCCAAACCACCTTGTACACCCTCACAGAATGACTTCGATTCTGAATTCTTTTCCCTGGTGTCGGGGTCGTCATCATCGTTTGGGTACCAGTTATCATGTAGTCTGCAAAACGTGTGATGGATTAACATGACGTCAATTGACACGCTGAGAAAGCATCGTATAGTTGACGTCGGTGGCAGACGACGCGTCACTTGGGTAGTTCCTTGCCGAATGGCGAGTAGGTTCAATACGGTCCTTTAGATATAAGTCAGCCTTACTGTTAGTCGCGCGAATAACTGACTCTCAAAGCTTACCTCTACCAACGCCCCTTGTCAACTCGATGATGCGCCTATAAACGCAACATGCCAAATGTAGGTACCATAACATCAACGCTGAAGCCAGCGAATGCTCAGAAAGATCAAAAACGAGAAGTCCATTGACAGAGCTGTGAGCATGAAGCAGTCATCACGGGGAATTTTTTTGCTGGTACTCGTTGGCAGTGGATGTCGACGAGGCGCAGAACCAGACCAGGTTTAGGTTTTGGTTATCGTGTGTTGAGCAAAACCGCTACACAAAGAAGCCCATTCATGACCGCGAGACAACGAGCCTGCCAATTCAAGCTCGAAGACCCGGACATTAGCGCTCCTATGGTCCCATAGGCTGCGGTTGATGGGTCGGATAGTAGGCCAAATACCATCACCCGGAACCATAAAAGGAATACGAGTACACGAAATCTACGATATGTTCGTCAATACGTCTCTCTGAAACAAGCAGAAGCACATACGAAGTGGCTCTTAGGCGCTCGCGCTCCTCCCATAGCGAAATAAAATGCGGGATGGCGATCCTAAAACAGTAGTCCATTAGATTGTTACAATGAAAAGTAAAAGAAAGTAGCTTACAATCTGCACATTGTGAGAAGGTCCAAATCGACAACGCAATCACTTTGTCGACACGGTTTGAAAGTATGGAGAGCGCGTATATCCGACATGATATGCCCCAGCTGCGGTAGGCATACACAACCACGGAATGTTGGCCGGTCCTGGACGCAGGCTTGATGTAGGCGTCGAGCCGCTTCTTCGAAAGGAAGGTCCACGGGCTAGATAAATAATGATTGGGTAAGATAGGCAGTGAGGGAAGAGGAAAAGTCGACAGACCAGGTGATCATGTAAATATAGAAATGTGTAACCTAATAGTTGAGAACGATGCAGTAGCCGAACACGAGGGCGAGAAGCCCTGGGAGCGCTCCTGGCGTCTGTCCGTAAGGAGAAGAAGAACTTGGACACGGGGTTCATCTCTGCGAGAGAGAACGGGTGGGAATCATGGGAGGCGGATGGGCGTACAAAGAAATCATGGAATGACTTGTGCCGAAATTGAATCAAATCTTGTGAGACTTGAGCTTGATCGTGGGCGTCGGTAGGGCGAACCAACAACGCCTGGAGGTGCCTCACGAGGATGTTGATCGTGACTTCTTTTTCAAACCAAAAGTCCGCGATGGCGAGGGATGAGGAAGTTTTGTAGTTCAGATGTAGAATAAGATTGTGCATCATTTGTCGAAGTTCTCGGGATCTAGACTTGTCGCTCTTGTCCAATTTCTCCCCGACCCGATTGAGGATCACAAGGTAGAGCTGGTCGATAGCTTCAAACGAGGACGTCCGGCGTTCCATAACCAGGTTCAACATCTCCACCGGATCTTCGTTTTCGTCGTCCACAAACCGAACCACCGTTGCCGCAAAGATGAATTGCCCACTAGCTCGACCCACCAACCCCTCAACCTCCTCTTGCGACGGCCACAGACCATCTATTATGGATATTGCCCTGTCATTACGGCGATCCTGATATATGCGATCAAATGACACTCGAAAGAACGTTCGAATGTCATCGTTATCCTCCGCAGACTGCCCAATGTAGATGCGGTATGATGGACCGAGCTGACGAGCAAACTGGTTGAATACATCCTCGAGATGTCGTTCTGGTCGACAGGAGATGAGGAATTTGATTGAAGACCCACCCAAAGACTCGAGGATGAATTTGAGGAGGTCAACCTGGTCATTGGTGATGGAGCATTCATCGAGACCATCGATGACGATAACCACTGGTAGTGAGAGGGAATGTGAAATGGACACAAGCAAACTACCAAGCACACCCCACCCCATGTCCGTGCCTAGTAAGTGTCCAACATGCACATACGCACCGAAATTTTGGAGGAGCTGGTGGATAATTGTTGCAGGGACCCAGTCTGCCGAACTCCTTTCCTTGCTTGACCTGGAGAAGAAAAAGCTACCACCGAGCTGGCCTCGCTTTGCCCAGTATTCCGCCATCGTTTGTGCAATCGTCGTCTTCCCTGTCCCTGCCCATCCCGAGATCAGCCGTACAGGACCTGCTTCACGATTTCTACGCCATGCAATGAGCGAGTCCTGCACAGCTATCCGTGTGTCGGGGTGACACTTGGGTGGGTCTCCGCGTTCAGCTGCGTCGAAGGATGCACTCTTTACGGCGACGTTGGCGAGAGTCCTTCGGACTACAAAAAGTATCAGCCTGTGGAACAGCAACTTGGATAAGTCATTTATTGCGAGTTTCCTTACCTATTGCATCCTCTGCGGACCTGGGCTTCGTCTCAGTTGCACGCTCAGACGAGGAAGGAAATTTAATTATGGTGCTGTTGAACACAGCATTTTGTGTTTGTATTGTCGACTGGCCCGAGAAGTCCATTCAGAGGAGAGGAAAGGTTGTCCAGGACGGCGGATACAGATTGTAAGGTGGGGGTAAACGGAAAGCAACTTTAAACGTTGAACGCTCGCAGCAACACCCGCAGACCACTTGTGTTTTCAACGTGTTGCTGACAGCCTGACGTGCGAGCGCCTGTGTCCGAGTCGTTGCCGTCAGCTCGCATGGACCTTGCATGGACCGTCGGCCCGTGTTACCGCAGAAAGCATGTGTAGTCCAGGAATGTCGTTGAGGCCGCTAGGATATGACGGAGTTGTCAGAGGTATTGAGGGTGAGAGCGGATAATAAGGATTTCGAAGGACTTTCGAGTTTGAAATTTGAAGGACTGAGAGACGGACTGGTCCGTGGCACCTCCCGGCCAATCCGGCGAATCAGTGAGCCAACCGCCGGCATGCTTCAAGTTATCTGGTCAAATCCCTTCACCCTGTCGTTCTTTCACCCTTTCCTCGTTGCCATCATCTTCGTCACATTCCCCTCTCTTCGCTTCTCTCTGCCCAAATAACAAAAATGACTGGCACGCGTGCCAGTGCCTCCAACTTCCCATTGAACCCAAGCCCACCTTGACAAAACAACAACCTTAGGCCTTTTACTACCTCGTCGACTCAAAGTAACTCACCCGAGTCCTCCCGCGCACGCGCACGGGCGAACAGAATCAATATATCACTACTATTTCAACAAACCCCCCTTCGTTAGGAAGTAGAAGTCGGTTGATGCTCCGAGTCCATCGCCGTATGCCATTCTACATGGACAGATGCCAGTGCGTCTACTGGAGCTGGGATGAGCTTTCTAGGAAACTGTGGTGCTGGTGGTGGTCCTTCACGAAGTAGATCTCCTACGGGCCACCTCGCTGCTCTAAACGCATTCTCGCCTCCGCGTTCAACAATTCTAATCCAAGTACCCCCGGTATCTCACTCGCATCAAGTAGTTCCTCTCCAAAATCTCCAAATCCTCCTTATCTACCTGTCGTCAAAAACCGCAGAGTACAAATCCCGGTGGTGGTGGCGGCGGGGGTCACAACGTGGATTTTATGGATGTGCCCTTACCCAAACAAGGAGGAGACGTTGTCGCTTTTAGAGCGAATTCGGATCCCGGGGATGTTGGATGAAGATGAAGATGCAGCGGCGGAAGAAGCTATTGGAGAGAAGAGGTCAAGTTTACAGAGACTGCTTTTTGCGAATATTGTGGTACGTTCCTGTTTGCATCCCCTTCGTCTCCCGTCATATACTAATGTCGAGTTTTAATTTCGACAATTAACAGTCTACACCCTCGTCGCGTTGATACTCTGTCGTTTGACATGGCTCAACATGTATTCAAACATGGAGGCATCCTACGCATCGCCAATAAACCCTAACTAATCATATCCACGATCGCTACCTTCGGCCTCTCCACCTCCCTCCTACTCCGGAATCCTCCTTAATAGCTGTCGTTTCTACACCTTCCTCACCTGGCTCACATTCGCATCCCTCGTCATATCCGGCTACATAACCTGTCGTTGACGAGAATACAACCTCAAACCCGGGAAACTCATCCTTCCATAGTCCAGATATTTTGCTCTGGTGGGGCACAGATTCAAAACGAACTGGGATTATTGTGGATATTTCGACCTGTTCGTTGAGGTGACGGTGATGCAGACATATTATTTGGGGAGTACCCTGGTAGTAAATTGAGGTTTTGATGCTTGAGCGGAAGGCGCTGATGAGATGGTATGAAGTTGTTTTTGACATTGTGCCGACACATGTGGGAGTTATGTGCTCGAACCATGTGGCGTATAGGTTTGGCGTGAGTGTTTCTTCGATTTTCTTTAGTTTTTATTTGGCTTTTTGGTCCCGTTTTCGCCTTGTCACTCTGTCTTCTTTTTTGGCTTTCGGGTTTCCTAATAACCATTCTCTACAGAAACTACTAGCAGAGCGCTACAAGACCGAACCAGCTTCAGATGCAATGGCGCGTTCACAATCGAGTCTACACTTCGATATGTTGAATAACCCCTTCACACATCATATCTTGGGCTGAAGTGTGTCTACTACCCAAAATTAAGGGCCTACTCAACCATACGAAAAGAGGAGGTCACTCGTACCGTGACGGAACGGAACTACTGGTCATTATTCGTATGGCGCGGGAGGAGGGGGCGGTGACCACTACACCCACTTCGTCGTTTGGGAGTAGACTGGATAGTCCAACAGCGCTGACGCACGCAACTGCCAAGTCAAATTGCGGGGGTGCTTCGGTTAGATCAAGAGCGTATTCGGGTTGGAAATGGAGGTGGATTCCCCGACCATTTATCGCCGCGGGAGCGCTATATGAGGACTCATCCAAAGCTTGTACGGGCTCTCAATCCAAAATCCAGGATCTGATTGGAACTGGACGGTGTCGATCCAACTCCTTCGAATTCGATTCCACCACAGGCCACTGCGCCAGCGCCGGTTCGAGTCAAAGTCCCGCCGGTTATCGCACGTCTTCAGCAGACGAGGATCGTTCAAATTACTCGGATACATTCTGGCTACGTTCACCTGACCTACTCATGGTACTCTCCATGACCTAGCTGTCCCTCCTCCCCATACCCACCGATCCTTCCTTCTTCCCAAAACCCTCCTCTTCCTCCACCCGCTTATCATCCCCATCCAACATACCATCCCGCCTAGTCCCCACCGACGAAGACTTCACTTCAACGTTTAACTCTCAAAGTATGCTTCGACTCCAGGTCGTCAAACAACTGAAGTCCACATCTCCCTCCCTCCGATACTTAAAGCCATTCAAACCCATCTGGGGTGTGGAGAAGATGAAGATGTTAGATGGGCTAAGACGACGGGGATACTTACCCTATATCCAACACACATCCAAAGAGGACGGCAATGTCCAAATATAACTTCAAGTCCACCACCTCTTCAATCACCACTCCTGGTACTCTCACGACAACTTTGAATTCAAAACTCTACCCAAATCGTCCATGCATAGACAAACCCTTCCGCAAACCACGCCTCTGCTACATCTATCAATTCCGCCGAACGGTCACCCATCCACTTAATGCGTCCCTCTGCCCACCAAGCGGTTCACTCAACATCTCCTTATCTCTCCCTCCTTCCCTTTCACTCGCCGGGCCTTGATTGTATAAACCTCGGATTCCACGTCGTTCACGCTTGCGTGGTACTCGTGTCATATGCGCCCCCTAATGCCCATTGGATGCGGAACGGCACCTCAAGGACCCGAAGCGAAATTGTGGTTAGAAGAAGGGAGGCTGAACGTTGAGGATCGTGGGTGCCGATGTTAGAAGCGCGAAATATTTCTGAGCTTGTTATGAAGAATGGGTTGCTGAAAAATGTGGCGTGGACGTTGACAGATTCGGGAAGAACGCGAAGGCAAAGGCGAATGGGAGGGGTTTGTGGTTGAACATGATTACACGGCGAAAGTTCGATTTGATTCGAACTTAGATGATGTATGAGAGGGAGAGGGTGCCGTTGACGGGCTTTACTGGGTCGTCTACTCTGACCATGTCGCCTCGCCTTCCTCTTCTTCCACTCTACACATCCTCAACTCGGCGTCTGCCCAACGCAATGACAACGCCAACGCCAAAGTCACTACCACTGCCGCCGTTGCAAATTCCAACATTTACGATCGGGATAATGTCGACGACGGTGGCGGTCAAATGCTCCTCAGGAAACCAACGAAAAACCATCGTGGACGCAAAATATCAAACAGGATTCCATACGAAGACACTATCAACGTACCTACCGTCAATATTTTCGCCCCCCTTATCTTGGAGGGAAGGATTTTTTTCCTTTGCTGGGAGGGCGACAGCTACATCAACCGCCGCTTCCGCTTCGTTCACATCCAACCCCTCCGCACCTCCTCCAAGTCCACGTCGTCCACCACCACTCCTTCCACCTCCAAATCGCATTCAACGACACTACGCCCCAACAACCGACCTAATTCTCAAACCCGTGCCCCCACGTGCACCAGCAAGCCACATCGCCAATATCTTCTCAAGAGGATTCTTGCCTGAATGCATTCTTCAAAAGCAGGACACTACGGCCATACGAATATATCGAAGGCTGCGCCTAGTACTTTCCTTATTAGTATATGCGCGCATATACTCATATTTTCCACCCAGTCCGGCAAAGCAAGGACCCATGCCTCATCCGACTTTCTGGTATCGCCATCCCCGAGACCGAAAACGCATTCAAGGTCATCACTCCGGCGAATAGAGCCAAACGTGAGGTTTTCTTATCTTCTCACCGCTTATACATCCTAGCCGTCATCAGTGTTACCAAAACGGAATACCATTGTTACGTTCGCAGTAGCTTTACTCTACCCTCCCTGTGGACTACAACCCTAAAGCTCCTTAGCTTTCCCCATTCCACCACACCCACGACAGAGAATATACCACTGTTACAAATAATCCTTCAATTCAAGTTGCCGGTAGTTGAATCCAGATAATTTATCCATCTATATTACGAATTGCTCAACAACTACAGAATAAGACGCTATGCAGAGTTTATGTTGGCATCATTCCCCGTAGATATTATGCAGCCAAAACAATAAGAGAACGCGCCCTTCTGACTTGATATTTCCTCAGCCAATATTCAAGGTGGCATGGTGGGTAATATGCGTCAATATCCACCATACCCACCGCGTAGTATTTTCTCAATAATATCCGAGAGAAAGTCCAGTTCGGACCCACAAAAGGAATTGGAGGATAAGAGCCCTATGATATGTTAGTCGATATGTCTCTCTGAAACACGGAATCACATACAAAATGGTTCTTGGCTGTGGGTTCGAGATCCTAGAACATAAGTCCATTAGATTGTCATGATGAAACATAAAGGAGGTAGCTTACGCTCTACATAACGTGAGAAGGTCAGGACTGGCAACACAGTCACTTTGTCGACACGGTTTGAAACGGCGAAGAGCGCGTACGTCCAATATGGCGGGTTCCAGCCGCGGTAGGCACTCACAACCGCGAAATGTTGGCGTGTCCTGAACACATGCTTGATGTAGTCGTCGAGCCTCTTCTTCATATGGAAAGATGGCGGGCTAAAAAGGTAGAGGACGATATTCATATGAAATCGGTGGAGTGGAAAAAGTTGACAGACCGGACAATCATCATGACCAGGGCGAGACGCAGCTGTCTTGGCATGCGTTCGTAATGAGAAAAAGAACTTTGATACAGGGTTCATCTCTGAGAGAGAGAACGGATTGGGCGCAGATGGACGTGCAAAGAAATCATGGAAGGATTTGTGTCGAAACTGGATCACATTCTCCGAGTTTTGGCCATGGGAACTAGGATTGCGAACCAACACGGCTTGAAGGAGCTTCACGAGGATGTTGATGTCGACCCATTGTTCAAACCAGAATTCCGCAATGGTGAGAGACGATGAGGGTTCATAGTTGACATGCAAAATGAGATTGTCCATCAATTGTCGAAGCTCCAGAGGTTTCTTGTTCTGGGCAAATGTCTCCACCACCCGTTCGAGGATGACAACATAGAGCTGGTCGATGGCCGCAAATGAGGACGTTTGGCGTCCCAGAACCAAGTTCAACATCTTGACCGGATCTTCAGTTTCGTTGTCCACAAACCGAACCACCGTTGCCGCAAAAATGAACTGCCCACTGGCCCTATCCACCAACTCCTCAATCTCCTCCTGTGACGGCCATGAACCACGTGTTATCGACATTGCGTCGTCGTTACGACGATCTTGACATATCCGATCGAATGACACCCGAAGAAATGTTCGAATGTCATTCTTATCCCCTTTAGACTGCCCAAGCTGGATGCGGTATGAAGGGCCGAGCTGACGAGCAAACTCATTGAATAGACTTTCGAGATGTCGTTCTGGTCGACAGGAGATGAGGAATTTGACCGAAGAACCTAGTTGATCCAATGAGTTGAGGATGTGCCCGAGGATAGAGACCTGCTGATCGGTGGTGGAGACTTCATCGAGGCCATCGATGACAATAACCAATGGTTGTGTGAGAGAGGGTGGAGTCATCGCAAGCACACCAAGAAGCAAAGACCAGCCCGTCCCCGCTGCTTGTCCAACATCCACATTCGCACCAAAATTTTGGAGGAACTGGTGGAGAATTGTTGCAGCGACCCAGTCCGTCTCACTCCTTTCCTTGCTCGACCTGGAGAAGAAAAAAGAGCCAGCGAGCTGGCCCTGTTTTGCCCAGTATTCTGCCATCGTTTGTGCAATCGTCGTTTTCCCTGTCCCTGCCCATCCCGAGATCAGCCGTATAGGACCTGCTGCGCGATTGCTACGCCATGCAATGAGCGAGTCCTGGACAGCTATCCGTGTGTCGGGGTGACACTTGGGTGGGTCTCCACGTTCAGCTGCGTCGAAGGATGCACTCGTTACGGCGACGTTGGCGGTAGTCCGTCGGACTATGGAAAGTATCAGCCTGTGGAACATCGAAAAGTCGTTTTTTGCAAGTTGACTTACTCTTTGCATCCTCTGCGGACCTTGCATACCCCGACGAGGAAGAAAATTTATATATGGTGTTGTTGATCACAGAATGATGTGTGTCGATCTGCACTTTCGCCTCGTTCGAGAGGTTCATTCAGATGAGAGGGAGAGGTTGAGTCCACGGCAGATAGGGATTCGAAGTTGGGGGTAGAGGGAAAGCAATGTTACGTGAACGCTCATGGCACCAACGCAGACCACTCATGTTGTCAACGTGTCGCTGACAGTCTGACGAGCACGTGTGGGTTGGATGCCGTATATTGCAAAGACGCGCACGAAGGATCCGAGTCGGCCCGCTTTACTCTCGCTTTGCTGCTTGGGACATCACGGAACGGGTAAAAAAGTGAAGTGGCATTGGGCGCGTTCAAGTTGACGGGCGTTGGGCGAGTGGCCATGACAAGCCACGCATTGACACTGCGTATATTGCTCCACAACAGAATCCGATTGATGGATAAGTCTTACAACGTTGGCCGAGCTATGAGTATATACAGCTCCAACCACCAAATTTCCTCTCGTCCAACGGTTCGATCGCGTCTATCGATTGAACGTGGAACGAAGGAGGGCTGGTTTGTCCCTGATGTGAGACGGAATTTCCAATCAGAGTGTGGTGTGTACGTAGTGTAGTGTGGGTTCAGTGGTTTGACAAAGGTGGATTTGGTGGTGGGTTGCTTGGGTTTGAATTTAGCTCTGGTCCGTGTGTCCGGATCGTTCTCGTCTAAATCTTCATCGGCATCTTCGTCGTCAACGACAAATCCGGCACCACTAGGACTCTCTTCTCCTTCTCTTCATCGTCATTCCTCTTCTTCTTGTTCTCCCTCTCGTTCCTCTTCTCCTCATAAAGTACAACAGGAGGTCTTCTGGCCCCGCCGAAGAGATGCGTAGACATGGTTCGAGAACACTGAAGTTGTAGCTTGAGCATTAGGACAGTGGCTAGTCGAAACATCTCGACGCGATGTAGGCATTAGGGTGGGGTTCTTGGGTATCGGATGAAGATGGGAGGAGTAGCAGAGGATTTGGGGACATGAGGTTGGCGATCCTATTGAGTTATGCAGCTTTTTTCGCGTTCAAAGCGTTTTCAGCGTCACGGATATTCATCCATAATGCTCGAAGTGTGGGTATATCGTTTAGATCCCATGATTCCCAGTCGGGTGTAGGAGAACCGGCACGTGTGTAGGCGTTCAACAAATCAAAGTATTGAATGAACGCATCCGATTCTTTTGTGATGACAGTTTGGATTTCAGTTAGAATGTTGACCGGTCGATGAGCGCCCCAAGTCGCATTCCCCATCGTCCCCACCTTCAAATTCGGAATGTTAGGATGTTCTGGCTTCCTTTTAGCTCAGACAATATCGAGGTACAACCCAAAGGTCTGTGTGATGTTCTGAAAGTGCTCCGGGGATGGAGCGAGAATGGGGTGTAGTTGTGGGTGTGTGGAAACGGATGCGTCTAGAGATGGGTGAGAATGGACGATAAGGAGTTTCCATGATTTGGTTGAGAGGTCAGAGAGGATGGAGTGGACTAGATCGGAGGCAAGGGTTTTGAGATGGGCTGAGACGCCGTGGTAGCAATGGATGGATGTTGGCGGTGGACGTAAAGGACATTGTGGGCGGTGGGTGGCACAGGTAGCGTTGGGAGTGACTGCAATCTCACTCCAGGAATACGGCATCCTACCCTATCCCGATCGCTGAAGCTCTCAATGATGTCGAGAATGCCATCACGGCCTTCTCGCAATATTCAGACCTCAACTCAAACTCCGCCTAAGCCTCCTCTGGCGTTGACGTGTCGTGGTCCTTCTCCCTATTGGGTCGTACACCGAATTCAAAACAGACGCTTGAATCGTCGCTCTTCTCCACAACGAATGTCGCGAGAGCACAAGGAGCCTCACGTTGAGAAGCTGTTGGGGAAAAAACACCCTGTAGATGTAACAACTCCATCTACCAACAACCGCCACGAATTCTTGATGGACCGTTCGCATCGCAAGTTGCAGATAAAGTCTCTGCAGGTAACGCCTAGGGCGTTGAAGGAACAGCGCGAAGTCCAGAGGAGGACGAGGCTTGAGAGGCGTGTGGAACCTGGATACTGGATAGAACGAGAGAGGGCACGTGAAGCCGAATGGTGTCGAACGCCGAGTCGAAGTGCTTCGTGAAGAACCACGAAAAGATGTTTGAGTGACAATTGCAGGGATGGATTTGAGGAATGGGGTGTGCAAAAACTGGGTGGTGGAAACCGGAAAGCGCGTAGGTAGAAGGAGGGGAGCGAAGAGTTGGAGGTTGGTTTGCATCCCAGACGATTAGGAGAAAGCCCTGAGCACGAAGGGTGCCCGTCCCTCCTCCTAATAAACGGATCATGCAATACGAATCCCAACGAAATTCGACTGGAGGTTGCTCTTGACGATCTAGACCAACAGCTTCTCTTGGCGCCGACGAGGACTGGCTTCGTTTACCACTTGAGATTTGGGTCTTATCACCTCAAATTCGGTCACATTGATGGCTTGTATGCGGCGATGGGCTTTGGCGTGCGATGAAGGATTGGCATGCAATGGTGGGCTAAATGACAGAGGGCTATTCGTCAAAAAAAACAAAAAAAAAAAGGAACAGGAAGATGAGCGGATGCGTACGAGTTGACTTGGTTGAGAGTGTTGACACATAGCTTGAGGGGGTGGTAGAATGGCAGTGGGATCTGGCCGGGAGAGTTGGTTCACGTCCCGAATTCGAGACGCTGGGGAGAATCCTGGTCGGCCGAGCCTCCTAATCATCATACAGATGACTGGATGACTCGTGACGCGCGTCCCGACGGTTAAATCAACTCAACTTGGGCTTTAGCTTTGGGACCCGTCTCTCTCTTTGGTGAGATTGGCCGCCAGCAATCCGTTCAGGCTCTGAAGATCTGAGGTCTGAGGGGGATTTGTGTCTGCCTATGCGCTGGACAATGGGAAAGGGCCGATGAGGATGGACTATTCGGAACAGTCGTCAACACATGCACAGTGAACGGAAAAGCGGTGGGGTACGTACGAGTTGACCATCTGGGTCACAGAGACTTCATGCCCAGATATTAGGCCTGTTCAATGTGTGTGTAAGGGAGAGGTGCCATTGGAGTTTAGAAGACTTTGAAGCATTGTTGCGAGGGAAAGTCATAATCTGTGGGTAAAGATTTCAAGGGTGGTGAAGGAGCAAGAGCACAAAGGCGCTTTCGCCTGTCACGTGGTCGTTCTGCTTTCCGTCGCCTTTGATTCTGAACTTGAAGTTGGAGTCTGGACTGAAAAGTCAGAAAGCCCTTCCTGCCCACGCCGTCTGGCAGTTACCCACCATGACAGAGCTTGTGGCTATTGCTGCGGAATGTGTGGCAACCGGAGTTTTTTTTTTGGATATGTACGCATTTTTTATACTTATGTTGATCCGCTTCGAAACTCACCTCTTCCTCGACCTAGCCATCGTGTTCTTTGTGGCTTCAAAATCGACAATGGCCACGAAATCACATTGGTCGGAGGAAACACTCGTTGAGCTCGGCTCCGAGATTACGAACCAAGATCTCCACCACCTCGTCTGCACACAGTAGCACGGTCCCATCATGACCCCAACAAAGGTTCACTACCACCGCCACCCCCAATGAGAGCATACCACCACCAGGTCAGACGGCGCAGAACGCAAAGGGAGGGTACCAGCCTAACTGCTCGCAGAAATCCTACCCATGGAAAGCGCAGCAGATATCTGCTTGCTTCTGTTCTTCTCATCACGGTGGAGGTCTTTTACGTGGTGATTTCCATCCCTCGCACTCGTTTACATCCACAAAGTCGACCTTGGGACCATCACCGCGCAACTGTCACGGATAATCGACCTACCCCTCAACGGACGTTGCGTCCACTACCCAGGACTTCTATTCTTCGTGTTCAAGTGCTTCGTTTGAAGCTTTTGGAGGACTTCTGGACTCCCCTTGATCCACTAACATCGGACCCTCCAATTTTAGGCGCCACCTTTGCCGCCGCCGACAATCCCCAAGAGTTGTGACCCGGAGATGCAGATTTTGTCTGCGATTGAACCTCCCCTTCATCCATATCACGATTGTCGTCGCCGCCTTCACTAGTGCCATCACTCAGGAGTTGCAATTTGAGCAGTGGTTATCTTTTGCTCTCCATCTTGCCAGCATGGTCCCGCGGTCCCGAGTCGTATCCAAGACGTAATGTCCGAAAAACTCCGTGTTGTTGCTGGGCGACCACCACCAGAACTACATGTTCGGTCATTGTAGGCTTCCCCTTGTCTCCGCCCTGCACAACCACCCTCAACTTGCATCAACATGCGAGTGTCAGCGCCTCGTCATTCGATCCCCACTTTTGTTGGATCGAGTCGAATCGACTTTCGACACTGGTGGTGCCGGACAAGGCCTTCTTCGGTTGGAACGTGAAGCAGGCCCAGCCAGCGCCGTTCCCAGCCTAGTCATTCCTAACCCCCTAGGTGGCCGCGGCCATATCGGACATAGAGTTGCGGACACAATGCACGACGATTGAATATTGAAGTCAGAAACCCGTCTGTCAGGCCTTCATCTGTGGAGGCTACAAAGTTTGCATCAAAGAAGGATAAGCAGGATAAGAAGGGTTCGGCGTCGTTGAGGTTTTGGTTAGGTTGGAGGGGCGTCGGGTGTTATAGTCGAAGAAGACTAGCCGACGAGACTAAAGCAAATGTCTTTGCCGGGAGTCCGAGCCTCTGCTCGCGATGGGGGATGCTTCTATTGCGAAACCCCAGCTTGTTTCGTCATCGTCCACGTCGACATCTGTCTCAGCTCGCAAACGTTTTCATACACTTTACACGTCAAGAGCGTTGCTGCGTCCAACCTCTTCGTTATCCGAACCGTTCTGCGTGTAACCACCTTGAGGAGCACCGCTGGCATTGCCCTTGTGAATGGAGGAGGGGAATATTCCATATCATAGGTCTTGCCTCATCCCCTGCTCTCCGTTCAGAGCGGGATCGTTAAATTGACTATGTGCCTTCGCCATTCTTCCGTTGCAAGAATGGTTACATCCTATCTTATTTTACCTCTTGCCTACTCTGTGAAATTCGTAGTCATTATATTCGATTATCTGTACACTGCATGCATAGAATCCAAAGGCACTTAACTGATTATTATTCGGCTCATTATGCCTGACCGTTTTTTATGATGTGTTGAATATAGTGGCTACCCAAATGAATTGATTTACTTCCAGTATCCCAAGGCCACATCTGGAGCGTGTCAAAATGAAGGAACCGACGCAACAAAAAAATAGCGACGGCATGAGAGAAATAGAGAACAAGGACAACATCCCATCGGGTGTTGAGCAAAATCGCTACGCAAAGATGCCCATTAACAACCGCAAGACAACGAGCTTTCCAATTCAAGCTTGAAGGCCTGGATATGAGCGGTCGTATGGTCTCATAGGCTGCGGTTGATGGGTCGGATAGTAGGTCGTATACCATGACCCGGAACCATATGAGGAATTTGAGGATAGGAAACCTAGAATATGTTGATCAACGGGTAAGTCTCTAAAAATTTGCGAGAGCACACACGAGGAGGTCCTTGAGTGCTCCTGCTCCTTCTGTTCTCGGGTAAAGTTGTCAATCCGCATCACCATCCTGGAACAAAAGTCCATCAGAATGTTATGAAATGTAAATTTTGAAAAAGTAGCTTACATTCTGCACAATTTGAGAAGGTCCGAATTGGCAACACAGTCACTTTGTCGACACGGCTTGAAAGCGCGAAGAGCGCTTATATCCGATATGGCAGATTCCAGCTGTGGTAGGCACTTACAACCACGGAATGTTGGCCTATCCCTAATATATGCTTGATGCATTCGTCGAGCCTCTTCTCCATAAGGAGAGATGGTGGGCTAAAAAAAGTAGAGTAAGATATTTGTATGGAATAGGTGAAGTTTAGAAAGTTGACAGACCGGACGATCGTCATGACCAGGGCGAGACGCAGTGGGGTGTGTTCGTAATGAGAAAAAGAACTTTGATACAGGGTTCATGCTTGCAAGAGAGAATGGATGAGGTGCGAATGGACGTGCAAAGAAATCATGGAAGGATTTGTGTCGAAACTGGATCACATTCTCCGAGTTTTGGCCATGGGAATTAGGATTGCGAGCCAACACCGGTTGAAGGTGACTCACAAGGATTTTGACCATGACTTCCTTTTCAAACCAGAAGTCCGCGATGGCGAGGGACGAGGAAGGCTGGTGGTTGACATGCAAAATCAAGTTCTGCATCAGTTGTCGAAATTCTAGAGACTTGCTGCTCTCGCCCAACCTCATCCCCACCCGATTGAGGATCACGATGTAGAGTTGGTCGATAGCTTCAAACGAGGACGTCCGTTGTTCCATAATCAGGTTCAACATCTCTACTGGATCCTCGTTTTCATCATCCACAAACCGAACCCCCGTTGCCGCAAAGACGAATTGCCCACTCGCTCGATCCACCAACCACTCAACCTCCTTCTGTGACGGCCACGGTCCAGCTTTTATCGATATCGCCCCAGCTAGACGGCGGTGCTGACATATCTGGTTGAATGACACTAGAAAGAACGTTCGAATGTCGTCGTTGTCCCCTGCAGATTGCCCCAGGTGGATGCGATATGAAGAACCGAGCTTTGGAGCAAACTCGTGAAATAGATCGTCGAGAGGTCGTTCTGGTCGACAGGAGATGAGGAACTTGATTGAAGAACCTAGTCGATCCAAAGAACTGAGGATGTATCCGAGGAGAGAGACCCGGTCATCGGTGATGGAGATTTCATCGAGGCCATCGATGACGATAACCACTGGTTCTCGAAGGGATGGCGAAACCGACTCAAGCACCTTAACCAATTTATCCCGGATTTCCAATTTGCTCAAGTGTCCGATATCCACATCCGCACCGAAAACTTGAAGGAACTGGTGGAGAATGGTCTCCAGCACCCAGTTCGTCTGACTCCTTTCCTTGCTTGACCTGGAGAAGAAAAAGCTACCAGCGAGCTGGCCGTGCTTTGCCCAGTATTCCGCCATTGTCTGTGCAATCGTTGTCTTCCCTGTCCCTACCCATCCCGAGATCAACCGTACAGGACCTGCTGTGCGATTGCTACGCCATGCAATGAGCGAGTCCTGGGCGGCTATCCGTGTGTCGGGGTGACACGTGGGTGGGTCTCCACGTTCGGCTGCGTCGAAGGATGCACTCTTTACAGCGCGGCTGGCAAGAATCTTTCGGACTATAGAAAAACAGTATCAGCCTCTGGAACATCGATAACTCATTTTTTTGCAAGTTGACTTACCCTCTGCATCCTCTGCAGACTTGCGCTTCGTGCCACTTGCACGCTCAGACGAGGAAGGAAAGTGATTTATCGTGTTGTCGATCACGGAATCAGGTGCGTGTATTGTGGATTTGTCTGATAAGTCCATCCTGAGCAGGACAGGTCGACGAGGAAGAGAAGTTGTTTATGGTGTTGTTGATCACGGAATGAGGCCTGAGGTGTGGTTCTATGGACTGTCGCCTGATCCGAGAAGAGGAGGAGAGGTTGGGTCTAGGAGGGCAGATAGGGATTCGAAGTTGGGGGTAAAGGGAAGCAATGTTAAACGTTAAACGCTCATGGCAACAACGCAGACCACTCATGTTGTCAACGTGTTGGTGACGCGCGAGCGCCTGTGTTGTAATAAGTTACAACTTGTCATAGCGCGCAAACTTGCACGGACCATCGGCCCGCTTTACCAAATCACCCTTCGGCCCTTCAGCTTCAATTGGGAAGGACTCGACAAGGGCCAGTGCCACTACCACCTCATCACAGCCACCATAAATACCAATACCAACTCAACTCATGCACACTCGCAGGGTCATCCAACAACCAACGCTGAATCGAGTTGCACAGGTGCTTCGATTACATCGAGAATGTGTTGGGTGGTGGACTTGGGTATGGCCCCGTATGGGAGAAGTGGGGGACGTGGATGTGAGTGGAACTGGATTCCCGACGTTGTTGATCCTGTTGCCGCCTCGAAGTTGAAGGAGGCGGATGAAATTGCTCAAGCACTTTACCAGGTTGATGATACCTCCCAATTCGAATCCAAAGCCGGGACTTCTTCAGGTCGAAACCTCCCTCTACTCAACTTCACACACCCGCCTCCCGTCCCCATCTGGTATACCCTCTCACATAAAGCCTAATCCCTGCGACGAAACCTCCAATTCGACTCTCAAAGTCCTCCCATACCTTCAACTTCCCGTCCTCAAAGAAATAAACGTCTACCTAAAAGCTGTTCAATGACGATATCAGGTGTAAGCTGTTCGGTTTCGTTCTTGTGAAAGTTCGTAGTGCCGATACACCTCTTCGTATAGTGACTTACTCTTGCGCTTTGGAAGATTGGGGCTATACTTACTAGATTCCTCGGGGGTGTCTGGATCCTCCTTATCTAGATCTTCGTCATATGTTCCTTCGTCGTTGTCAACTTTCTCTTCATCGTCCCCATCAACATCAACATCACCCCCCCTTCTTCCCCTTCGCTTTCTCTTTCCTCCTCTCTTCTTTCGTTGAATATTCCTCATCCCTCGTATACACATACCCCATCCCATCCAGCACCTTCTCCCAATCACCCCTAGCGTCCTTCCGCCGTTGAAATCCTAGGGGCATTTTCGGCGTCCTGTATATATTCGTTTAGATCGCATAATTCCCTGTCGGGGATAGGATCGCCTGATGGTGTGGAGGAGTTCAGAACGTCGAAGTATGGGAGGAATACTTCGAGTTATTTGATTATGGCGGTTTGAATCTCTCTACGTTTAGTCCATCCAACCCCTCTGCCCCCCTTCCGCATCGTACACCACTACGTCCGCCTCTGACTCGCCTTTGATGACGCGATGACGACGGAAACACCTGCCTAATGTCAGGCGACGGCAAAATGCGAGGGCAATTGCCGGTCCGAACCCTTACCAGTAAGTTACCACCTCTCACTAAACGCTCCCTCCAATACTCCTTGCACACCAATGTCCTCTCCCCACATGCGTCCAACTATCCAAACCTTCTTTCATCCAACGGGTTCAACAGCTTCCACCTCCTCAACCCACAAAATAGGTCAGATACCGATCCGGACAAAAAAAACCCTTTGCTACCTCATCCATCAAAAGCAAGTTGCAACTCGTCAGGTTCCTCGCCGGCGACATCACCCCAGAACTCTTGACCACGTCATCATGCATCAGGCCTCAGGCCTAAGAGGTCTAGAATTCCGAGATTACGCTTCGTTGGGGAGTAGAAGTCGATTGACTTTACCGGGCAATGATTCACATACGCATGCCTACTTCCAATCTAGACATGGACGCGATGCAAGCGCGTCTACTGGGGCTGGGATGAGTCCTATAGGGAAGGGTGGTGCTGGTGGTGCCGGTGGACATTCACGAAGTGAATCATCTAGCTGTTCTAAACCCGTTCTCGTCGTTGGAATTGGCTTCCTCGCATAACAACAACAACCCCAATCCAAGTACCCCTGATATCTCACTCGCAATCAACTACTTCCCCTAGAAATGCCCACCGCACTTCTTGATACCTCCTCATCTACCTACTGTCGAAAACCTCGGACTACAAAATCCGGTGGTGGCGCCGACAAGGTGGAATTTATGGATGTACCTCTACCCAAACAAGTAGGAGGTATTGACGCTTTTAGAGCGAATTTGGATCCTGGGGATGTTGGATGACGATGAAGATGCGAGGCGGAAGACGCTTATGGATTGGAGGGAAGACGAAGAGGCAGATGAAACCCGGTAAAAGCAAGAGGTTGAATAAGCTTACAGAGACTGCTTTTTGCGAATATTGTGGTACGTTCCTGTTTACATCCCCTTCGTCTTCCGTCATATACTAATGTTGGGTGTTACTTTTGATAGCTAACGGTATACACCCTCGCCAGCTTGGTGTTGTGTCTTTTGACGTGGTTCAACGTATTCGCACATACGACGTACGTCTTGAGGGTAGCCAATCGCCCTGAACTCATCATATCCACCATCGCCACTTCCTTCGGGCTCTTCCCCTCCCTCCTAGGCTACGCCGGAATCCTCCATAACAACCGTCGTTTCCTAGCCACCTACACCTTCCTCACCTGGCTCATATTCGCCTTTCTTGCTGTACCCGGGTATATAACCCGTCGTCAGTTGAGAATGCAACCTCGAAGGAAAACTCAACCTTCAATTGGTCTAGAGACACCGGAGCCTCTCTGGAAGAGGACGCATTCAAAACGAACTGGATTGTTGCAGATGTCTAGATCCGTTGAGGTAGTGACGCAGGCTTGTTATTTGAGGAGTAACCTGCTCAGATGTAACTTGAGGTTTTTGAAGTTGAGAGGACGATGCTAATGTGGTATGCTTCGTGAGTTCCGCCTTTTTTCGAGTTTTTCTGGGATAGTTTTGGCGGACGCTTGTCCTCTTCACTCTCCTTCCTTATTAGTTTGGGTTTACTAACGACCATCTTCTACATACAGATAACTAGCGGAACGCTACGGGGCCGACCTAGCTTCAGATGTTGGCACGTTCACAATCAAATTTACACCTCGATATGTCGAATGGCCCATCGCACACCATATTTCGAATCGGAGTGTGTCTACCGTTCAAAGTCAGTGGCGTATTCAACCATACGGAAACGGAGGAGGTCACTCGTACCGTGATGGAAATGGGAAGGGTATTACTGGCCATTCCTTGTATGGCGCGGGAGGTGGGAAGGACCAAGACCATATCCCTACTTCGTCGTTTGAGAGGTGACGGACTTGATAGTCCGACGGCGTTGACGCATGCGGCTGCCAGGTCAAACTGCACAGGTGCTTCAGTTAAATCAAGAGCGTGTTCGGGGTGGAAATAGAGGTGGATTCCCAACCGTTTATCACTGCGGGAGCCCTATATGAGGTCGACTCGTCCAAAGCTGAAACGGCTTACGAGTCCAAAATCGAGGATTTGGTGGAACTGGAAGGTGCAATCGAACTCCGTCGAATTCGATTCCACCCAGGCTACCGCGCCAGCGCCAGTTCAAGCTTCAGGTCAGGGTCCTGTTGGTCATTGCACGTCATCAATCTACGAGCATCGTTCAAAGTATTCGGATACATCTTGCTACGCTCACCCGATCTCCTCGTGGTGTGACTCTCGATGACCTGGTTGTCTCCTCACTCCAACTTCCACACATTCTATTCCCACCGATCCCACCTCACACACCCGCCTCCGATCTCCATCCGACATCCCCTCCTGCCTAATCCCGACCGGCCGCTGTTCAAGCACGCCTCGAATTGGAGAAGATGTTACGTGGGCTAGGATGACGGGGAATATGCAACCTATCCAATGTTCCTCCAAAGAAAACGATGACGTTGCCCAAGACCACCACTCCTGGGCCCAGCATCATCTCTACCACTTGTTTACGGAACCCTGCCTCTGCTACATTTGTCAGTTCTGCATAACAGCTACCGATTCACTCGATGCATCCCTCTGTCCTCCATGCGGTTCATTTCCTCCCTTTCCCTCACCAGAACGGCATTAATCACTGGTGGTCGTAAACTTCGGATTTCACGTTGTTTTGGGCGTCTTACGATGTGGTGCAAGTGATATGCACTTCACAGTTCCCATTAGCTGCGGAGAGGCGGTATATTCAAGAACCGGAAGCGAAGTCGTGGTCGGAAAGAGGACAACCGAGGATCGTTGGTGCCGATTCTGAATGTGCAAATACACTTGTGGTGAGGGTGAAAGAGGTGTTCGGGGTCGAATGGGTACGGAGAAGTTGGATGTGTTAATGAATGATGTCGCTTAGACGTTGACGGATTCGGTTGAGAAGGAGAGCGTTTGGATTGAGAGAGAGAGAAGGGCTGCGGAGGCGTTGAGGGGGGAGAACGCGAAGGCAAAGACGGATGGAGGGGGTTTGTGGTTGAACATGATCACACAGCGAGAGTTCGCGGTGGCGTCGATTCGAACCTGGTAGTGTATGGGAGGGAGAGGATGGTGTTCACGGGTTCGACTGGGTTGTCTCTCTGGACTACTCCTAACCACGTCGCCTCCCTTCATCTTCTTCCACTTTACACATCCTCAACTCGGAGTCTACCCAATGCAATGACAACGACAAAGCTAACGGCACGACTACTTTGCTGAGGGAAGGAAGTTGTTCCTTTGCCAGTGACCGGTTGACCAGGGAGGGCAACGGCTACATCAACCGCCCCTGCCTCTTCGTTCACATCCAACCCCTCCAACCACTCCTCCATGTCCACGTTGTCCGCCCCCACTCCTTCCACCTCCAAATCGCCGACGACGACAACACCACCTCCCAACAACCAACCTAATCTCCAAACTCGTACCCCACGCCCCAGCAAGCTACATCGTTGACATCTCCTCAAGAGAATCCCTATCTGAACGCACATTTTCACATTCTTCATAATCAGGACCTCATGCCTCTACGAATATATCGAAGCCTGTCCCCAGGAGGTTAACCAGAACCAGAGCGGAGTGGGAGTAGAAGCGGCGAACGAGCGGCAGGAGCAAAGACATTAAGGTATACCGTTTGGACCATCAGCCAGGAAGACGGTATGTCCGATGTCTTTATTTCAACGCCATGTTGGTCTGACTGTCTCGCAGATGGGCGCTCTTTTTGCTCGCTGCTGAACTCTAAAGCAGGGGATAGTGCATCCCAAGCTCGTCACGCGTTAGGGCTGGTTTTCACGAGTCCATCACGACAGGTACCTTCTTTGCCCGTATATGCGCGCATATACTCATATTTTTCACCCAGTCCGGAAAACCAAGAACCCATGTCTCATCGAGCTTTCTGACATTGCCGTTCACGAGACGGAAAACGCATTCAAATTCGTCACTCCGGCGAATAACGTAAACGTGAGGTTTATATCTTCTTCCCTCTTGTACATCCTAACGATTATCAGTGTTCCCAAAACAGAATCCCATTTTCACACTTGCAGTACCTCTATACTCAACCTGCCTGCGGACGACCCGAAAACTTCTTTTCCCCACTGCACAGAGAAGGTGCCACTTTTACGAGTAGTCCTTCAATTGCCTCACATAGAATTCGGTAGTGACCAATAGCCCAGTTAGATCCAGATAATTTATGCATTGACGAAATGCTCAGCTACTACAAAATAAGATGATATACAGAATTTATGTTGGCCTCAGTCGATGTTACGCAGCCAAGACCCTGAGAGAACGACGTGCCCTTCTGACTTGGTATTTCCTCGCCAATATTCGAGGTGGAATATGGGTAATGTGTCAATATCCACCATACCCACCACGTATTATTTTCTCAATATCCGAGAGAAAGTGCAGTTCGGACCCACAACAGGAATCGGAGGACAGGAGACCTATGAAATGTTAGTCAAAAGTATCTCTGAAACATGGAGGCACATACAGATGCTCTTGCTCCTCCAATGGTTGGGGAGAATGTGGGATTGCAATCGTAGGATGTGGGACCACAATCGTAGGATGTGAGATCACAATCGTAGGATGTGGGAGTGCAATCGTAGGATGTGGGATCACAATCCTAGAACGGGGGATCGCAATCGTAGCATGTGGGATCACAATCCTAGAACACAAGTCCATTAGATTGTTATGATGAGGCGTAAAGAAAGTAGCTTACATTCTGCACAATGTGAGCAGGTCCGGATTGGCAACACAGTCACCTTTTCGACACCGCTTGAAAGCGCGAAAAGCGCGTACATCTGATATGGCAGATTCCAGTTGTGGTAGGCACCTACAACCACGAAAAGTTGGCCTATCCTCAATACATGCTCGATGTAGTCGTCGAGCCTTTGCTTCATAAGGATAGACGGTGGGCTAAAAAAAAGTAGAGTGGGATATTTGTATGGAATAGGTGAAGTGTAAAAAGTTGACAGACCAGATGATCATGACCAGGGCGAGAAGCAGCTATCTTGGCATGTCTTCGTAATGAGAAAAAGAACTTCGATACAGGGTTCATGTTTGCAAGAGAGAACGGATGAGGTGCAGATGGACGTGCAAAGAAATCATGGAAAGATTTATGCCGAAACTGGATCACAATTTCCGAGTCTTGGCTAGGATTGCGAACCAACACAGCTTGAAGGTGCTTCACGAGGATGTTGATGGTGACTTCTTTTTCAAACCAGAAGTCCGCGATAGCGAGGGATGAGGAAGGCTTGTGATTGACATGCAAAATCAAGTTCTGCATTAGTTGTCGACGTTCGAGGGACTTGCTGCTCTTGTCCAACGTCACTCCCACCCGCTTGAGGATCACGAGGTAGAGTAGGTCAACAGCTTCGAATGAGGACGTCTGCTGTTCTGTAATCAGATTCAGCATCTCCACTGGATCTTCATTTTCATCATCCACAAACCGAACCACCGTTGCCGCAAAGATGAATTGCCCACTCGCTCGATCCACCAACCACTCAACCTCCTTCAGTAACGGCCACGGACCATCCATTATGGACATCGCCCCGTCTTGACGGCGGTGCTGACATATCCGATCAAAGGATACTTGAAAGAATGTTCGAATGTCATTCTTATCCCCTTCAGACTGCCCGAGCTGGATGCGGTATGAAGGGCCGAGCTGTGTAGTGAACTCGTCGAGTATGTCCTCGAGATGTCGTTCTGGTCGACAGGAGATGAGGATTTTGACCGAAGAGCCAAGTTGACCCAAAGATTCGAGGATTTCTCTGAGGAGAAATACCTGCTGATTGATGGCACGGCATTCATCGAGGCCGTCGATGACAATAACTACTGGGTGTGGGAGGGAGGATGAAGTGGACAGGAGCACGTCAACAAGTTTAGGCCAGGTTACGGTCCTTTCACTGTATAAGTGTCCAACATCCACGTCCGCACCGAAGATTTGGAGGAGCTGGTGCAGAATGGTTGCACGAAGGTAGCCCGTCTCACTCCTCTCCTTGCTCGACCTGGAGAAGAAAAAGCTACCAGCGAGCTGGCCCTGCCTTGCCCAGTATTCCGCCATCGTCTGCGCGATCGTCGTCTTCCCCGTTCCTGCCCATCCAGAGATCAACCGTAGAGGACCTGCTGCACGATTGCTACGCCATGCGACAAGCGAGTCCTGCACAGCTATCCGTGTGTCAGGGTGACACTTGGGCGGGTCTCCGCGTTCAGCTGCATCGAACGATGCGCTATGTACGGCGTATCCGGCGAGAACTTTCCGGACTATGGAAATTATCAGCCTGTGGAACATCAATAAGTCGTTTTTTTGCAAATTGACTTACATTTTGCATCTTTTGTAGACCTGCGCTTCCTCCCACTTGCATGCCCAGACGAGGAAGAAAAGTTATTTATGGTATTGTTGAACACAGCATTTCGTGTTTGTACTGTCGACTGGCCCGAGAGGTCCATCCAGAAGTGGAGGAGAGGGTGTCCAGGATGGCGGATACGAATTGGAAGTTGGGTGAAAGGGAAAGCAATGTCAACAGTTAAACGCTCATGGCAACAAGGCAGACCACTCATGTTGTCAACGTGTTGCTGACAGCCTGACGTACGAGCGTGCCGCACAGCGCGCAGACTTGCACGGACCATCGGCCCGCTTTACCGCAGAAAGCGAGCTGAAAACCATCGCTTCTGACAATTGAGAGGGACTTGACGAAGGCCAGTGTGGGTACCCATCGCCGCCATCCTCGTCGTCGGATACTTCTCATCCTTCCTATACACATAGCCCATCCCCTCTCCCAGTCCTTCCTAGTTCAAAAGCAGGACATCATGTTCATTTGAATATGTTAAAGGCTGCGATATGCTGGCTAAGACCGAAGCAGCTGAGTATGTGCTCTTGTTGTCTTTTACGCATTCGTCATTTCAGGTCTACTCATCTCTGCCCACTTTCTCTTCTTTCTCTTCGTATTCGACACCAAGAATTGACCCATTATGTGCGATTCATCATAGGCATTACATGGCGCAACGGGGGGGCGGGGGGGTGAGTGTCAACTCGGTGGATTTGGGGTGCATGAATGGTGATAAAAGCGAGAGGAAAAGGGACAAGACAAGGGCCAAAGTCGGCAGTAAAGTCCAAGTCGAAGACTTCGACGAAGACAAGGGCGACGAGGAGCCAAGAGGTCACATCAAGGAAGGACCAGCAGAAGCGGAGGCGAACCAGGAGGTCAACCGGTCAAGCGGCCACGGTCAGGTGTATTGCGAGTCGGAGGAGGAATGGGAATGGTTATTTGTATGGCGGAGGGAAGGGAGAAGTCCATACGCCTACTTTATCGTTTTGGCTGGCTGGACAACCCGACCAGGCGGCTGCTAGGCCAGGTTAGATCAAGAGCATCTTCGGGGTGGAAAGAGTGGAGTCGGATTCCCGACGTTTTTGGCCCATGTTTTGCCGCCTCAGAGCGCTCGATGAAGCCGCCTCGTCCAAAGCTGGCACTTGAACTGGAAGGTGTTGATCAAACCCCTTCGAATCCAATGTTTTCGCATACCCAAAAAACCATGCAAAATCAGCAAGATGGTGAGAACGACGCGTCGCGTCAGGTTTTGAAGGGTTTTGAACGTGTTCAACGCGCCTGGCACGTGGTCGTCATTTCTGGTCGCCTGGCACTGGCAGCCGCGGAAACCCTTCCTCCATTGATACCACGGATTGAGCTACCTAAATTCCTGAACCCACACCGTCTGGCAGTTCCCACCGTGGCCTAGCTTGTGGCTACTCCCCTTCGGAATATGCAGCTATCGGATTTTTTTGGTTCAAGAATTCGAGCTTTCAAAATTTCGAGTTTGTCACACCACTGTTAGGTCTTTGATATGTATGCATTTTTCGTGTTGATCTGCTTCGAAACTCACCTCCTCCCGAGCCTAGCCATAGCGTTCTTTGTGACTCCAAAAGCCACGAAATCATCATGGTTGGAGGACCCACTTGTTGAGCTCGTCTCCGAGATTCCGACGTCATTGGTTAATGCCCCACCATCCTCTCCCGCGCACAGCAGCACGGGGCCAATGAATATTCACTCTCACCCCCACCTTTCCGTCAAGCTCAATGAGGCCGTACCACCACCAGGTCAGAGCATACAGACGGGAAGGGAGGGATGTCGACCCAACTGCTCGCAGAAATCCTTAAACAGAAAGCAATATTGACTGCTGATGCAGTAGCGCACGGACCATCGGCCCGCTTTGCCACAGCGAATTCTATCACTCGACAACGCCCAACACGAACACTTGATGACTGGCTGGAGTGATTGTGGTCATCGGATTCGTAGTCATACACCTATGTTGTATTGTGAGAAAGGGGAAAATCTGGACGGAAACGATCCGGACACCTGGACCGCCTCCTCCACCACCAAACCCAGTCCCAAGTCCAAACCCACCACCAGCAAATCCTGGGCTACCACCACCCCTTAGAACGCACTTGACGGACTCACGAACCAACCAGCCTTGTTTCGTAGGTCGGGTGATTGATAGAGGGGTTCAGAAGGTAGACGTGATCAAATCCTTGGATGGACGAGAGGGAATTCAAGTGGTTGGACCCGTATGTGTGAAATGGTGTTTTCTTCCTTCTTTTTCCTGAGGCTTCTCTGAGGAATTGGCCTTTTTTAGGATTTACAATATTCTATATGCTATGTTTCTTACCTTACCCACCACTCTACCAACACCACCAACACTGCCAGCACGACCATCAATCCCAGTACCAAACCAACTCAATTCAGTCTACACGCACTTTCCGGGTTGGAAGGATTTCAAACAACCAACACCGAAGTCGCACAGCTGCTTCGGCTAGATCAAGAATGTGTTCGGAGGGGTGGGGGGAACGAGGTGGTGGTAGGACGGGATTCCCATTGATCCACCTATTGCCACCTTTGAAGTCGAAGGAGGTGGTGAGATCGCTAGAAGCGCTTTACGAGGTTACCCAATCCCAATCCAAAGCTGGGACGCCGAAAATCAAAGATTCAACTTCACAGCCTAGCACCCCTCCTAGACGAATACTCGCTACACCGAAAGGGCAGGTGGTCGGGGTCAACCCAAAGAGTAAGAGATAAGAGGTCTAGAGGTTCATCGATTCATCAGTAAGGACCCACTAACGGATGTTAGGATCCGATATACACGAACCTTGCCTTCCAGGCTACCCCCATCGTGGTGGTTAATGATTCTCGACCTTCGCGCTCGTTTACATCCATAAAGTCGATCTCAAGGACCGTCGATGCACAGTTTCATATCCCACCCAGGGCTTTTATCCTTCGTGTCCAAGTGCTTCGTTTGTCGCGTTCGGAGGAACTCTGGACTCCGGGCCCTTGATCCACAAACATTGGCCGCTCCAATCTCAGGCGCAACTTTTGCTACTGCCACCACCAATCCTCAGGAATCACAGCTCCCAGATGCGGATTCTGCCTGCGATTGAATCACCCCTTCGTCTAGTCACTATCGTCCAGCTTGTTGTCGCCTTCACCATCACCACTACTAGTACTTGGGCCTCAGGAGTTGCAGTTTGCACGACGGTCATTTCATCTTTCACTGGTATCGGTCCGAGTTAGTTCAAGGACATACCAATACCTTAATGCTCGAATGACTCGACGTTGTTGCCGAGCGACCACCACCAGAACCATATGTTCGGTTGTTGTATGCTTCCCCTTTCCCCACCTCACACAACCACCCTCAACCCGTGTCAACCTACAAGCATCAATATTTTAGGTGTTATAGTTGAAGAAGACCAGCTGACGAGATAAAAACAAATGCCTTCGTCTCGTCGGACTCAATCTCTGCCATCCGAGCCTCTATTGCGAAACCCCCAACTTGTGTCGTCATCTACTAGTACCTTTGACATGACCTGTCTCAGCCTGCAAACATGTTCATCAACTACACGTCAAGAGTGTTATTTCAACGAACCTCTTCGTCATTATTCAAACCGTCCTGCGCGGAACCACCCTGAGGAGCACCGCTGACACTGCCCTTGGCAGGGAGGAGGCAGATATTGCATATCATAGGCCTTGCGCTTCATCCCCTGCTTTCCGTTCAGAACAGGATCGTTAAATTGATTCTGTGCCTTCGCCGTTCTTCCATTGCGCGAATGGTGGTTATATCCTATCTTACATATTTTACCTCTTGCCTACGCTGTTAGATTCGCAGTCATTATATTTGATTATCTGTACACAACGTGCATAGAATCCAAAGGGACTTGACTGATTATTCTTCGGCCCATTATGCCTGACCGTTTGACATGATCTGTTGAATATAGTGGCTACCCAAATTAATTACTTCCAGTATCCCAATCTTACATCTGGAGCATGTCAAAATGAAGGAACCGACGCAACAAAAGAGTAGTGACGGTATGAGAAAAATAGAGAAGAAGGACAACGTCCCATCGGGTATTGAGAAAAACGGCTATGCAGAGTTGTCCATTAACGACTGCAAGACAACGAGCTTTCCAATTCAAGCTTGAAGGCCTGGACATGAGCGGTCGTATGGTCTCATAGGCTGCGATTGATGGGTCGGATAGTAGGTCGTATACCATGACCCGGAACCAGAGGAGGAATTTGAGGATAGGAAACCTAGAATATGTTGATCAGCGAGTAACTCTCTAAAAATTGCGAAAGCACACACGAGAAGGTCCTTGAATGCTCTTGCTCCTTCCATTCTTGGGTAAAGTTGTCCATCGTCGTCGGCATCCTAGAACAAAAAAGTCCATCAGGATGTTGTGAAACATAAAGAACGTAGCTTACGTTCTGCACAATGTGAGAAGGTCCGAATTGGCAACGCAGTCACGTTGTCGACACGGCTTGAAAGTGTGAAGAGTGCGTATATCTGATATGGCAGATTCCAGCCGCGGTAGGCATATACAACCACGAAATGTCGGCCTATCTTGAATATATGCTTGATGTATTCGTCGAGCCTCTTCTTCATAAGGAAAGACGGTGGGCTAAAAAGGCAGAGGAAGATATTCATATGAAATAGGTGAAGTGGAAAAAGTTGACAGACCGGATGATCATTATGACCAGGGCGAGAAGCAGCTGTCTTGGCACGTCTTCGTAATGAGAAAAAGAACTTCGATACAGGGTTCATGTCCGCAAGAGAGAACGAATGAGGTGCGGATGGTCGTGCAAAGAAATCATGGAAGGATTTATGTCGAAACTGGATCATAATTCCCGAGTCTTGGCCACGGGAATTAGGATTGCGAACCAAGACTGCTTGAAGGTGCTTCACAAGGATGTTGATCGTGACTTCCTTCTCAAACCAGAAGTCCGCAATGGCGAGGGATGAGGAGGGCTTGTGGTCGACATGCAAAATCAAGTTCTGCATCAGTTGTCGACGTTCGAGGGACCTGCTGCTCTTGTCCAACGTCATCCCCACCCGCTTGAGGATCACGAGGTAGAGTAGGTCGATAGCTTCGAACGAGGACGTCCGCTGTTCCATAATCAGGTTCAACATCTCTACGGGATCTTCGTTTTCATCGTCCACAAACCGAACCCCCGTTGCCGCAAAGACAAATTGTCCACTAGCTCGATCCACCAACCACTCAACTTCGTCCTGTGACGGCCACGGGCCATCCATTATTGACATCGCCCCATCTTTACGGCGATTTTGACATATCCGATCAAAGGAGACTCGAAAGAATGTTCGAATGTCATTCTTATCCCCTTCAGACTGGCCGAGATGGATGCGGTATGAAGGACCGAGCTTTGAAGCGAATTCGTCGAATATCTCCTCGAGGTGTCGTTCTGGTCGACAGCAGATGAGGATTTTGATTGAACCTCGTAGGCTCAATGAATTGAGGATTTGTCTGAGGAAATATACCTGATTACGGGCGTCGTGGCATTCATCGAGGCCGTCGATGACGATAACCACTGGTTCTGGGAGGGAGTGCGAAGTGGTCAAAAGGACACTAACAAGGTCAGACCACATTATTGGGAAGAATAGGTGTCCAACATCCACATTTGCACCGAAAATTTGGAGGAACTGGTAGAGAATGGTTTCCGTCGTCCAGTCCGTTGTACTCCTTTTCTGACTTGACCTGGAGAAAAAGAAGCTACCACCGAGCTGCTGCTGCTTCGCCCAGTATTCCGCCATCGTCTGGGCAATTGTCGTCTTCCCCGTGCCTGCCCATCCTGAGATCAAACGTATGGGCCCTGCTTCGCGATTGCTACGCCATGCAACAAGCGAGTCCTGGACAGCTATCCGTGTGTCGGGGTGACACTTGGGTGGGTCTCCCCGTTCAGCTGCGTTGAACGATGCGCTGTGTACAGCATCGTTGGCGAGACGTTGTTGGACTACAGAAAGTATCAGGCTGGAACATCAATAAGTCATTTTCTTGCGAGTTGACTTACCCTCTGCGTCCCTGGGGGACTTGGGCTTCGTCCCATTTGCGTGCTCAGACGCGGAAGGAAAGTGATTTATGGTGCTGTAGAACGCTGCACTCTGTGTCTGTATTGTCGACTG
>ML208653.1:9922-30866 GCA_004369065.1 Pluteus cervinus
TTGCGCCAGCCAACAGCTTCAGCGGGCCCCAAGTCGTGAAGAGATTTGCGCCAAATAGGTTTGCCCCAGCTAACAGCTTCAGCGGGCCCCAAGTCCGCAAAGTCGAGGACAAGAGAGCGGCGACGCCAAATTTCACCTTCAACTCGCCGAAGAAACATGCAGGCCGCGCAGCCGGTAGCGAAGTTTGAATTGGCGGGAGGTTCTTTGATCACGCTGGATGCCGGGTCTCGCGTTTACTGACGATGTGTAGTTATTCATGTGATGTTATGATTTCCGTTATTGTATCTTATGGAATATGGGGCTTTCGGGCCTCTTTTGTATGTTTTTCAAAAGGGAGAACCTCGTCGTGATTTATAACCTCTGTTGCGTGCTCACCACACGACAAGTTTTTGAAATTCCAAGTCCAGCCGTCAACGTGCACCCACCATTGCATTTTATCTTAAGTCTTATAACCATCCTCGCCTTATGGACTCCACATATCATTCAAGAGCCACTGAATATACTACAGAGATTCCCTCTACGCCGACTTTCAAGTGAAATGCCACCTAGCAATTGGGCATCCCATTTGACGTCACTACGCTTGCCTTCCAAATGCTGACCTTGATCGGGTTCACGCGCGCCATTGGGTACACTGGCAGCTTAGGGACATACCTTGCTTGACCCACCTGGGGCTTGAAATAGCTCAGCGACTCGCGAAAAAGCAAAGTAGTGAATCACTTCAATCAGGCTGACGCGCATATGGTGTACAGCAATAGCTAGCGAAGTGTTTTTCATCCGGACCTCGAGTATTTGTTCCCCCTGAGCATGTGGAAGGTTGATAGGAACCATGCTGACAGGGAGAAATGACAATAAAGAGGCATGATTGCGCCATTGCCCGCCACCTACTCTATCTCAACATCATCAAGCTTCACATTTTGTCTTGCCTCTCCCACTCCTCAACTCGTTGTACGATTATCTCTACTATCTCAAAAAGTACATAGCATATCGACTGACCTCTCATTTTTGATAGGACGCCTACTTATGCTGAAGAGCAGTACAGTCTGAAAGTTTAGTAGGGCGCGTGACTATGAGGCTACCCAGAGTAAATGAGAACGCGATGTCGGGGACACGGTTAGCGGGTAACCATCGTACCTCAAGTACAGAACTCAGTTTACTCCTTTCGACATAAGGTAACTCAGGTAAGACCAGAACAAGCGCGGTCCTCAATCGAAGCGGTGGCGATACCACTGGATATAAATGGGCACCGAAAGTCGGACGAACAATTCGTTGCCTGGCTTTGCCTTTCGAGATTTTTTCTTCTCCTACCTTCATTAACCCATCCTCGTTCATTCGAACAACATGGTCTCAAGTGCCTACCGATTGTCTCTCTTGGCTATCTTCGCCATCTTAGCCGTGAACGCTGTCCCTGTGGAGAACGTAAGCAAGACTTTTTTCTTTTGCCGTCCTGAACTGATTGACGCGCTTATTGCAGGAACGAGCTCCTCAGTCCCACATCTTCCCCATCGACAAGGATGAACGCGGCTTCCACCACTATCAGGAGGACCGAGATGAACGTGGCTTTCACCACTATCAGGAGGACCGAGATGAACGCGGCTTTCACCACTACCAGGAGGACCGAGATCCCCATGTCTATGCCATCCTCAGCGACGAGAAACGAGTTCCTCACGGCTATGCCATCATCATCGACGAGTAATCTCGTCAATGCTCTCCAGCCGTCCATTATCTTAGAATTGATCGGATGTATTGGGTGATTCGATTACGATTACACACCACTATATCTCCTATAATACTTGACGCAACTGTAGCCCTCCTTATCATTTTATAGAAGATCAGCATTAATCTGAAGAAGGTGTATATGGGTGAATTTCTGGAGGATCGGGCAAGTAATGGACCGTGATCATTGTCAAGGCAATGCCGACCATGTGGCACATGGTCGGCGTTGGAGAAACCAAAGGCGTTTGTTTGTTATCGACCCCAACTACAAACAGTGCCTTCGGCTCTCGCCTTTCGGAACCGACAAGGGAGCCGAACAGCGACAAAAATCCTCATTTCTAGTCATAGCTTCTGCATGTTATATCTTGCACGCGCCGTCGCGAGGACTCGTGCATTCGCCTTCATTCGTGTCATCTCGAGCTTCCGCATAAACACCAAACTACGCTTGCCAGCACAAATTCTTTGCCAGAGACAAATAGCGACAACTTCGGGCTCAAATCATCCATTTATGGCTTCGCAATCAACGTCAGAGCAACCTTCGTCATCACCTCAAGGCCAAGGTCCAAATCGTGCACAGAAACCTCGACAAGCTAGGCCCCCTCGTCAACCAGGTCAAACCCAATCTAGTGAAGGTCAGGGTCAAAATCAACAACAAGGCGGTCAGCAGCAAAAGCCGAAAGGACCCAAACCCCCGCAGTCATCGCTATCCAAACCCAAGTCTAGCTCGAACTCGAAATCGAAGATGGGAAAGAAAAAGTCCAACACAATCTCTGAAGATTATCTGTTGCTTCCTCAACACGTCTTTCCATCGCGACCCGCGCCGTCGCCCTCATCCTCCGTACCTGCCTCTGGGACAGCAACACCATCTCAACCTCCTTCAACCGAACCATCTGAATCCGCAACCTTATCAACCCCAGCTCCTGAATCAAAACCAACTCTAACCCCCATCTTCGACTCGCATACCCACCTCCTCTCCACCTACGCATTCTACAAATCAAAATACCCATCAGGTCAACATCAAACCGTATTCGAATTTGCAAAGGCTCTACTCAACGGTGGGACGGAAGAACGGAAAAGTAATAAGGTGGAAGCGATGGTGGATGTTTGGTGTGAACCGCCTTTCAAGAAGGATCAGTGGAAGGTGTATGCTGATGCCGCATTGACGAAGGAGGGCGAACAGAGTTGGGGTGGGTTTGAGTATTGGTTCGTTATGGGTATGTCGATCTTTCTTTTTCCTTCGCGAGTTGAGATCCTGACCGTATGCGCGTAGGTGTACATCCGTAAGTGCATATATGCGCATTTGGTCGTCATAGATCTCCGTTTCTGACTTCGATATCGATATCTAGACACGAAGCCAAGAAGTACAACGATCAGATCGAGGCGGATATGTACGTATCCCACCTGTTTTCCTATCATCTTCGTCTTATCTCATCTTGTTGTGTAGCCTCGAAGCAATGACCCACCCTCGTTGTGTCGGCTGGGGCGAAATTGGGTTAGACTATCACTATGACCATTCGCCTCGTGAAATCCAACGAGAGGTATTCACGCGGCAACTACGACATGCGGTGAAACTAGGAAAATCATTGACCATTCATACGAGAGAGGCGGACGAGGATACGGAGAGGATTTTGAAAGCGGAAGTGCCGAAAGATCATAAAGTCCGTTATAATCATTCTAGTAACCCGCTTGGTCGAGTAATTGCTGATGGATGTGGCTATGAATAGGTCCATATCCATTGTTTCACGGATTCCCCACAATTCGCACAAAACTTGTTGGCTCATTTCCCAAATCTATGTATCGGCGTCACTGGTTCGTCTTCCCTTCCACCCTTTTGATGTCTAATCCAACCTACGACCACTCTTACAGGCGTCGTCACGTACTCCAGCAACACTAACACATCCGACATAATCCGTATCATGGCCGAATCCAATCCAACTGCTCCTCTACGCATCGTTTTAGAAACGGACGCACCTTACATGACTCCAGGGAATATTTGCGGTTCCTTACCGGCGGAAGTTAAGGGCAAGAAGTTACCGATATGTCATAGCGCGATGATACCTTGGACTGCGGAGTTTGTGGTCGGTGTGGTGGGTAGTGAGAAGTGGGATGTTGAGAAGGTTATGAAGGAGAGTAGGGATAATTGTAGGATGATTTATGGTGTGTGAGCACGTGTGGGAGGAACGTGGGTGGGGATGGGGAGGTTAGATCGATAGAAGGAGGACCTGATTGATAGAGTTGGTTGAAGCTGCGTCGGCGTCGTCATTCATCTATCCATAGACTAAAGTCGTGTATATGCGCACTGAAGAATATTATTTACACCCCTGCTCAATTCCAGCTTCATATACTTATTCTATTCGGGGATTCGTGGTTGGTTGAAGTTGGACTAGCGATGCGGAAGTGGTGGGTTCACAACAGATAGTCATCGGTACTGGTGCCGCAACGGCCATACCTAATCGCATACATTCACACATGCACCAATCCAAACACTCGTCCAAATCTGAGTACGGAGGGTGAGTTTAATTGTCCATGGACAAGGTAATTGTACAATCATATTACGAGGTTTACTGTCAAGTAATTTAAGTCCTGCCCAATCTGTCTTATCAGTTCTCGCGCAGCATTTCCATCGGCGTCATTTTGACCTGCTGGGTCACAAATCCATATCCGGCCAGAGTAAATTTCCGACTGTTCGATGGCTTCCTTCCTACGGCATGTGATAGTCCAAGAACTGGCGCCAGGACAAGCATATGCATCTGTAAAAATGCGTATCAATGTATCGTTACCAGCACAGCGGGTGATCCATACTTAGGTGCTTCAACTCGTCAAGGAACACGATAAACAGACATCTGCTTGCAGCACATTCGACAGTGACGGTCGGCATGGTATCCGGTCCACTGCAGAGTCGTCGTTCAACTGGGATGTTCCCTTCAAGCTGCCCAATTTGGGCTAACTTTTCGATGAGGTATTGGGCACTTAACTGTATTCAAGGCCTGTGGGTCAGTATCGAGGAGACATGATGCAAGATGAGGGGAAGGTGAGGCGCACCCATTCTGTTCTATGGTATAGGATTATCTTCTCATCAGTAATATTGAAGCAGAATATCTTCCAGGTTTTCATGAGCTCGCTAAATCGATTTTCTGCTTCTGTGGCTTCAGTCTGGGCCTTTCCGCTGGTCACGTCATCAGCGGTGACCAGGTTTTTGAGCTGGGAGTAAATGGAAGATACCGGCATTGTAGTGGGAGGGGAATTTGTGGCCACATCATCTTCGATGTCCTTCAACTTTTAAACCGTCAAGTGTGATGACCTTCAGGAGATGTGACGCTTCATGCTGTTGTTGTTCCTTTGATACAAAGCATGCTGTGAATACAACCAATTTGTAGACAACAACCATGACTGGTATATGTGCATTAGTGCTGATCGCCACGGCGAAGTTGGGACAAGGACTCGAAGGAAGAGCCGTGGTGGTAGTGGTCGCTATAGTGCCCGAAGGGAGTAGCATGGTGTCTTGTGAAGGCGATTAACATTGTTTGATTGTGAGTAGATGCCTCGCAATAAGCAGATGTGGAATTGGTGGTCAAGCCGGTTGGGACTCGTGTGTGGCGCTGGCGTAAGTTCGGGCCGCCGCACCGTCATCCCCTCGTACACCCACTCGGTAGACGTACCCCACCAGGGTACCCTGCGGTTCATACTGACTCTTCAGAATACACCCGGGCCATCCACTGTTTTGCCAGTTCCTTAGGACACCTTCCCACATTGCATCACATTTAAGTATTTCGTAGATTTAGATTGATGCACGTTAACTACTTCTGTAGGTAATACATAATTGAAGCAGATCGGCCGCCTCCCTCCAGAATCTATGGTCGTGTCCTTACGACTTATCTACTGAGGTTGATTCAAAATCATTATGCATCCAGCCGGAGGTGTATATGTAGGGTAAAAACAATGATACAGCTTGATGATCTCGACGATCATTGCAATCGCCATCACCGAATAACAGAAGACTACGGACCAATCCAACTGCTGCTCTGCAGTTGCAAGACACCAAATCCAATGAGGGGTGATTGCACGCAAAATGCGAGATGCGTCTTGCGTCCATCTCTTCCAGATACGAAGCAACGACCACCTTGTGCCCTCATCTTGTACAGGTTCCGCCACGGTTTGAGGTGCACTAGAATCAGTTTCATTCGGTACGACTAGGTTTTCAGTTCTGCCCCGGACAGTAGCAAAGAAATTCCCTGGTCCCCGTACGAGTGACATGGAATACTCTGAGGAATGAATGTCAGTCCCTCTCGAATGGCAATAGAAATCGACCATACCGTCCTGCCAGTAGTTAATATTGATGTATCCATCTATGGGCCGCCCTGCTTCGAGTTGAGCAGATGACTCCGCAAGTATTTCTGGCGGTTCAGGAGAATTCAGTGCTCCAATTACAACCAGGTCACTGATGTCGGTCTTAAGTTGCGTGTAGTAATAAGTAGTCAGTATCAAGCATTCGAGCTGATAGGGAACAAAGCGGTGAAACGCACCCCATCAACAAGCAACTGAGTCGTCTGAACCCTGCCAGTGCCAGAGCGAAAGTCATTTATAATTACACTCAGCAAACGTGCCACGACGGGATGTTCAGCACTAGAGTTTGTTACTCCAACCTCTCTCTCCAAGTTAGGTAGCGATATGACTTCGACTCCGTGCGGTTCGATTTCGAGAAGATCGGGTTGTCGGTGTTGAACTTCGCTTCGACCATGGCCATGGTCAGAAGACATTGCAATTGAATCCAGAGGTTGGGTCGTGGGCCAGATATCTTCGTATTGGCAGCTTTTAAGCTGCGGTCCACGTGTGCCACGTGTGGCATTTTTACAGCAAAGTGGCGTTGTAATTGAAGGGTTCTGTCCTTGTTGCCTCGGTTAATCGGATTCAGTCATGATTGCGGACGCCGCACGATTTGTTAAGAAGGACAGCGTCTTCAGATAAGGGGTTTTTGGATGATGATATGGGATAGGTTATTCTTCAATAATTCCTGGAGCAAATCTTGAACGTTTGAACCCTTGTTTAGAGCTTCAGACTAACGAGGATTGCAGTATCGATGTGCATTGCGAATTGGGCCGTCTCTGAAGCCACCGGGTCGGATCGGCCCGCCATCCGTTACCGGTCTACCTCCGACTCGGAGTTTGCCACGAGGCCGGCGTCCTTGTTCAAACGCTCCATGTTCTGCAGCGCTCCTAGTCACATCCTTGTAACTTACCAGGGAATGCTGTACATGATGCATGACCAATTACCATTGCACCCCCACGCGTCTTCATCTCATTGTCGCTTGACACAATGAAATCAACTCCATCAGCGCACCAGAGGGACTCGATCGATCTGCATACCTCCACTGCACAATGTGGGTGACCTACAGCCTTTGTTCGAATCGTGTCACACTACCTGACGCTCTTTAAAGGTATGAAAGGATGTTAACGACTCGACGCACCCTCTCGTGACCTCTCTTTCACGTCGCCGCTCTCTAAGGAACCACAGATGAAGGAAACCCCACGACTTCCATCACTCCACAGCGACATGGAAGAAGGCTACCACAGCAACTCATCGACTACGGCGGTAGCGCAGTGGGGCGGTGATGGCGTGGATTTGGATGAAGTCTCGTTCTCGTCTGGTGGCAACTCGATTGACTCGAATCCAACACCAAGACCGCGGTGGGTGTTGAAACGGAAGACTAAAACGGTTCTTGGAAAACGACGAAGGGGTTCGACGACATCGGCGGTGGAAGTGGGTGCTCCCCAACGGGAACGAGAAGGCAGAATTGTCCTTAGCGGTGGCACAGACCTCGACAGCGAGGCAGAAGGTTCACAGCTTGTGGCATCTGCTGGGAACGACAAATCTGGGCTCAAGATCATGATGGGGTTTAACGTCTATTTCATTCTGCATAATCAGATCGAAATGGAGGGTATTAGGGCACAGGTTTGCACTTCTTTCTTGCCGACTATCTTCTGACGTTGACGCATGCCATTCAGATTCGGTATTTGGTTGACGATTTTGCGCTGGATTCCGACCTGAAGAAATGCAGAAGGAGTATCAAGGGGATGGTAACATTTGACTGGGATTGGGAAGAAGACTCGTCATTCGAGCAAAAACGTTACCTCACTGATTCCCAAATCCGCGGTTTCTTTCGAGGGGTAACGTTCGATTCGAAGCAAAGCTTCACAGAGACCCTTGCAGGTATATTCAAAGCCGCGCAGAGGAAATATTTGAATCGAAAGGATGGTGAGCGGAGGCTCAAGCCGTCTAGGGTAATCATATTGACGAAGAGTGGGTTGTGATCTTTTATCTGGTTCGTCAGATTCGTGGTAACGATAGTATATAACAGATAACCTCTTACACTCTCGCCAAACGCGGAGTGGACTCCTCCAACGATGTCAAGCCCTACTGCCAAAAGATCTGTTTCAAGATCTCTTACCACACCTTCGGATTGAATTTGTTATTCCTCTGGACTCTCAAGCTAGGCCACGGGGTCCAGAGGAATCGGAGGAGGGGTACGCCGTGAAGACGGTCTTGTTCTACCCAGAAGAGGTGCGTTCATGATTAGTGGCATCTCAGTCGCGAGTTGATAAATGTGAACAGGAAAGCGGGCCACCTTCTTGGGTGGACATACGTCCCAGAAAGAGGGCTCGAATCCGAGCTCGTTCCCGTCTGGATGAGGACTAAGCGGACACTTAGCCCCAGATCCGACTTACAACACACAACAGCTACATATGGGTGTACGGGCGTACTATGCAGAAGGGCTGCGATCTATTGGTTTGGGTATTACTGTATTTAATGGGGGAGATTAAATCATGTAGAATTAATATAAGTCGGACTATGATACATGTACTCTACAAGATGACTAGCCAACGGCTGCCAACCTCATCCTCTCTTCCACGCGAATCTGCTGAGAGCTTCCCCGACTTTGTCTTCTTGCCAAAAGCCAACCGCGTACGTGTCCAAGGGCTGGCCGGGGCACTCGGGGCGCTGGGTGACAGAGAAAACGATTTAAAACCGAGGGAGGGAGATCAAAGTTGTGTTCCTAATTGCTCGATCGTGTTCAATTGGCAGGTTGTTACGTTCCTGAGAGACCATCAAAGAAAGTCCGATAATCGCAGTGCTTTGGAAATTGGAATGACTTCCCCCTATCGAAATCCTGACCGATATCTTCGCCACTTGCCAGGTGAACGTAAGGACGAGGAACAAGGACCTGATTGAACTTTGGAAGGCTGGGATGCCCAAGACGACACTCTTGCAGATGAGGAGACTGGGTCTAATACCACCTTGACAGATTGCGACAGGAACTTGCGGAAGCAATTGCTATATACACCATGATGCAAAAGAGTTGCGGTCTTCGCCTTTTCCCTGTGGTAATGATATATGGGGCGAAGAAAACTGGATAGGGACTTGGCGTAGTGGGTATCAGTCCATAGTTGATCGGAAAGGTTTGAATGTTCCATCGACTGGCCCTGCGCCGGTACCGAAGCAAAAGAAAGCCGTTTTGCATCTTGCAGTAATCTTGCCCCGGAAGTTGAAATTGAATATGGGGAATCTGATGGTGGTGCCGGCGGCTGACTCACGGAGCTTTCCGATCCGCCACGTGAGCGCCAACATTGCACGAAAATTCTGCAACCATCTCTGTCTCGTACTTGTCAGTCCTCTTGCAAACATGGGCATTCAAGTTGACAAGGCTCATCGCCGCGTGTATGCACTCAAGTGACGCGGACGTGATACAAGGTTTGAGGGGATGGGGTCCGAGGAACACGAGGCCTTGACAGGACTTACAACCTAAGGGTCAGTGAGCACATAAATCATCTGAACGTCATCCCTGAGCCAATATATATTGATCATTTTTGTGCTCAGAACGCGCTCCAGCTCAGGACAGTCCCCCACTTTGCGCCCATGGCCTCGACAACCTCATCTCCTGACGCGGTGGCAGCTGAGGTTGCGGCTCTTCTACCTCTGCTGAGCGACGATGGCATGGTCAAATACACAAACAGTGAGTGTTCTTCGCCCGTATTGGGTCTCAGCGCTCGGCTGCTTATTCGCGTTGCTATCTGGTAGTCGCTTTCCTTGTCAGTCTCCTTCCATGGCTCAGTACTGCGAACGAACGATCTTACCAACCCCCTAGATGTTACTTGTTTACGACCACGCAATCACATTTGATCAGGAGGTACATACGCTCCTTCCTCAACTCTACGTCCAATCTCATAGTTCGTCAGGTCGAGCGGATTTGGGTGTAAGCAACATTATCAGCGTCTTCAATCCGGCCGTGACACCTTGCAGACTGCCCTGGCGCCTTCCCAAGTTCCTATTTATGATAAACCGATATCTTGTCCCGCCGACGCTGTTGTAAGTCTGTATATGCGTGAAGAATCTGTTTGTTGACTGGTGATCTGGTAGTTTTGGTGGAATAAGTTAGTTTCCATTGCTCCGTTAGTTTGACTGATGGGCTGATCCACGGGTTACCAGTTCCGTCAGTCGACGACCTCTCTCCCGGCGTACGCATCCTCCTTTTCTTCGATTTCTTCGTCTAACCGTTCATAGATGTACGTATATGCATCTTCAAAGTCCTTCAGCGTGTCTCGAGCATCATTATAGTTGCAAGTTCGATGGAAAATGGACATCATGGCGAGTCCCTTTTTTCCGACCCTCAGCGTCCATTCCAGTCCACTGACTTCTGGGTAGGCCCACTATTGTGGCTCTCGCAACGGTTGAAATCATGCTCATCCTTCGTGTCGTTGCTCTATGTGAGTGCTCGTGTTCCTCATTATTGGGTTTTTCTTATTGGACGTCTCACCTTTCACCGCCTTCGTCCAATGATAACTCAACCATCTAGACAGTCACGATAAGGTTGGTGCCACTGTCTCTACGAATTAGGTTTCACCGCAGGGTACTCACGACATCGATCAACAGCGAGTTACGATATTTCTCATAACAGCATTCATTGGTGCGTCCTATCTTCCCATCCTTTTCCTGTCCCTTCCAGTGCCATCCTTTGGGGTTAAAAATAAACTATACGGCATCGAACCTGTTGCGAGACTTTCTTTGCAATTCTTTCCTGTTCTGGTTCTATAGCGCTGACAACGAGTTTCTGCAGTCCAAATAACCGCATATATCACACTCTCTGTGATGATAATGAACGGTACAACAGGTATGGCGTGTTGGGTCGAGATTTAAGGATCAATTCGATTGAAACGTCCGCAACTTAGGTTCTCCGGGTGGGGATGTATTTTCCGGATGTCTCTTCAGTGCGCCTGCCTATTTCTGGGTAGCTTGGTACGTCCACTTATCCCATCTCGTAACTCTCATAACCAACTCAATTTTGATACCCAGGCTTCCACCAGTGTGTTTCGAGAGTGAGTACCAACCCTCTAGTAATGCCTCCGGTGGAGCGCAATATTAAGTTTGAATCTCACAGGTGTCATTGTCGTTTTGACACTCTACAAGGTTCTTCAATACAAACTACAGGTCTCAGCTGTGTAAGTCCCTCATCCTCATATTCCCTTTCCAGGAGTGGAATATGCATAGAAGCCGTTACGAGGTGTCTGTCTTCTGCCCCTCCACCCCAATGCGTTCTTGTTGTTATCACAACTGACATCCGGCGTTAGGCTCAACGTCTATGCAAGAGACTCTCTCCTTTATTTTCTATCGATGTTCTGTAAGTCGATACGTTTCGATTGTTATTTCTCGTGCTTAGTGATCCCTTCAGCTATCCTGCTTTCGAACTTGCTGTTAGCAAGGTTCGGAACAGGGTTTATGGGCGCATTGTTAATTGCGTAAGTCTAATCCCCACCTCAATTGCGCCGGCATGTCCCTTGCGTAACTGGAGCACCTGTCAAACCCTCCATCTGGACATTCTTACCAACATGACTTTTTCCATAGCCCATCCAGTGTCGTCGCATGTGTTGCTGTAAGTTCCCGTCCCTTACTGTGGTGCTAGTTCTGATCCCCCCTGTCCGGCTTCGCCTAGGTTGCAAGAATGACGATGAATATGCGCCAATTTACGATGAAAGCGGAGTGCACGACCCGCCTGCCAGGTCAAGAACTTCGCCCGGCCAGGTTACAAGCCCACCAAGACGCGACGTTCTCTACAATACCAAGCTTATCCTTCCAGACCACTGGGCAGATTGGGTCGAATGTGGATGGGAAGGAAGATATTGATGTCCTGGACACGCCAGTGGACGCGGATCCTTTCGCGAAAGCACAGGTTTAGTTCATTCTTCTTACAGTATACTGTTTTGCACGGCGTGATCGCGATTGTTTCGTCTCGTATCTTGTTTAACTTTATCTCTAAATGGTGTTACTGTGTCTATCGCTCTCGTACATCCATCCTCTATTTAATAGTATGTATATCAGCTGGGCGTTCGCCAATTATCCAAAACGAACTTCCATGTCACAATAGTTTTTTATGCAGCACAATGGGTATGAACGGTCTGGTCGATAACACGAGGTAGTGATACAGTCTACATGAACCAAGAATTCGAAGGCGGCGATCTAATTGTTAAGATCGCGATATTGTACGTATTCTCATTTCCTCTAACTCCTTCCACGCCGGTAGCCCGAAAAGCCCCGGTAACTTGTCCCACATCTCCTTGGTCGTCCTCGCAAAGAATCCGAGAAACCCCTTCCTACACTCAGCACAAAGCCCCTTGAACATCTGAGAATTCTCGTCAACCAAATCAAAATAACCCATCGTCTCCCAATCGACAATCAAATCCAACGCGTGTTTCCTTATCCCTCTGCAAAAATGCGGAGTCTCGCATCTGCCTTCTTCCTCTGCGACGTCACCTTCTGAAACGAATTGGACGGCATATCGGAATTGGGTGTGAATTAATTTGGAACGACCGGCGACACAAGTCTTGATTTGTGGCCAAATTAGATCGAGTTGCTGTCCTTCCCATGTGACGCCGTTAAGTGTTTTCATGAGAGGGTGGGTGCACAGACAGTAGTAGATTGCGGGGAGGATCCACGGGATGGGAAGTTCCAATGAGAGGAGAAGGACGGCAAAGGGTGTGTTATCGACTGGTGGAATTGTTCGAATTCGTTCACGCTTTCGCCACCCGGCGAGGGTCGTTGGATAAGCTGAATCGAAATGCGATAAACAGCGCCGGGTGAGAAAGGGAACTTCGTATTTGAGAGAAAGACGAAGGACGTGTGATATTAGAGTTAATGTGGTGGGTGTTCCTGGAGCTTCAAAGAATCTGTATGGATTAGGATTAGGAACTATAAATCGATGAAGTGGGATGGACATACGAAGAATCGAATAGGGCCTTTAGAAATGGGGTCACGTCCTGGACGCCATCCTCTAATCTGACCAACCTACAACCATCAACAACAGGAAGTTTCTCGGCTTCTCCTGGTGCCAAAATCCTGCCAAAGTAGGCAGACTGTTGAGCGAGGATTCCCTGGTATAGCCGATAGCACGTGGCGTCAGCCTGGATGATGATATTGCCGTCGGGAAACCACAAGGAGGGTATGCATTTGAGGCCGTCATTAGCAAGCTCAAACGCGTTCATTGAGATATCGAAGGGTGGTTTGGTCAAGAGAGAGGTGGAGAAAGACAACAGAGAGCCGATGACATGGTGGTCGTGTGCAAGAACGTGGCGTCGGCCTGCACGGTTGTTTGGTTCTGATGTTGTTGCCAAACAGGCCAGCCTTGTTTTCCCGTTGTTTTTCGCCTGGTGATCTTGCGTCCGTGTTGAGTGGCAATGGCCAGCCTTAGTTTCCTTCTACTCCAAAGGGTTACTCTTTGGTCATGGCGACCATTATCTCTGCTTCATTGTCTTATAGGGAAGCCTTCTTCTCGATCACAAAGGACACAGCTTCATGTCGGTTGGAGGTGAGGCCTCTTGAAGGCAAGGAAGTTCGGTATATAAGGACCGTCGTCCCCTGTCCCCCTCTCTCTGCCATCATCTATACCATCAGCGACAATTCACAAAGGACTATTCAACTATTAACCCCACACCGATGAACCTGGAACCTCCGAGTCAGACCACTCCTAGCCAAGGTCCATGCGCCTCTGACCAAGAGAAGATGCCCTACGTGTTCTTGGTTATTGATAACCACGCTGGTATGACCGACCCCCAATGGGAGTGGGTGAGTAATTGCCAGCTATCATTCGCACTTGAATGAATGAAAACATCACAGCTCAAACGTACCGTACCCCCTCAAGTCTCCCCTTACCGGGAATGTGCGCTCAACAATGAGATCTGGCAAGTCATGACAGGGGAAAGATGGGACACTCACGAGAAGCGGGAGAAAAAAGCACATTCCTATGATAAAAGCCCTGTTCAATCGATCTTTCGTGTCAAGGCAAGGAATCATTCCGAGTGGACGGATCATATACTAACTTGTTATGTTAGGAAGAAAAACGAGTCGTAGATCTCTTGAAAGAGATCTCACGAACATCAACTCATTCCCTAGAGAATATTGCTCGCTATATCATTGCTGACGTTTCCGCCAAATATAACGTCTGGCCCCAGGATGCACCCTCTACATATATTGTCTTTACAACACGGGCCCAAGAATTGAATGGTACGTCTTCCCCATGGAACGTCTTCCCCATTGATGTATCTTCCTCCAACCGAATTCGTGCAGATTTTCGACTTCGTTTTCAGCACACAGTGCCAGACTGGATGCGAAGTACCCCCAAGGGACACTTGTTAACAATCACGTTCGTGAATCCTACCGGCGGAAATGTGTCACTTGATTTCGCTGCTTCAAAAACAAATCCCGGCCCTGTTTTTCAAGATAATCCTAACAAGATGCTGGTCAGTGCCACCCGTGAGGTTGATACCGCTCCTCTACAAGAAAATACAACCGACTCGGGGGAGGGGGAGGAAGATAGCGGCAGTGCCCACGATGTTTTCCTGGAGAATTTATGGAGCGATCAACAAGGCCAAAGGTCCAAAGGATCTCTTCTCTTCTCTGAGTGTAGGCCGATGTAAAAAGTCTACCTATCATCGCGTGCATTGCGTAGATACTGTAACGTAAACCGGCCTGCTAATATCCTGTCCTCCATATATTCTACGTCCCATGATTGGGGTCTAATGCCCAGGTATTGTTCCTGGAAAGGATCAGTCTACGCAGGGTTATTTGTGAGCTCAGTGCGTTCATGAACCAAGAATAGTCACACGTGGGGTTGTATGTCAACCCACCCAGTTCATAACAACTTACGGCAGCCAATCCACGCACCTTATCTCTCTCGCTTTCCCAAACAATCACGAGCGCTTACAACGAGGCAAGGAGCTACTTTTCAACAACAGGTTCAAGTGACGATCGTGTGCAATAGGCCTGTGCGTGGTCCTCGGAGCGGTGTCCACAGCCTCAAATCTCAACAAACCCTCTTTGATTGGTCCCACGCCCCAGACGCGGTATTCTTCGCAAATTCTTGGAGGTACCTCGTTTATTATCCTCCTCATTCCTTAAATTTTCCGCCATGGGGTCATCGACATCGAAAGGACGTCGTGATAATGCCCCACAACAGTCACTATCACCTCATCAGGCGCCAACAGTCCCAATTGCATTCCCCGAACCGGCGATAGTTCCCCTTTCCTTCCCCGAGCCGTTGGTTCCACTTGCTGTCCCTGGGCCCGAAGCTATTTTAATGTTCTTGACATTATACGACACTGTCATAATTGTCGATGATTCAGATTCGATGTATGGCAATCGTTGGGTGAAGGTATGCCAATGAAATCCGTTAGCAGGGTTTGAGAAACCTCTCACGATCTTCTTAGGCAGGCGAGGCGCTGCAGGACCTCGCTCGAGTTGCTTCACAATACGATGAAGATGGTCTCGACATTTTATTCCTCAACTCCCTAGAAAGCGAAGAGAAAGTCAAAGTACGTTTCCAATCCGGCTAATATAGAATCGTACCTACAAGATCTGAGGATAGGATCCACAAAGAGTCGAGAAATTGTTCAAGCGCGTCCAACCCATAGGCGCTACCCCCATCGGGAAGAGGATACGGGAGCTCTTGGAGAAGTACCTCAAACAATACAAGGAAACCCCGCATCTCAAACGGGTCAATTATATCGTGATTACGGACGGTGAAGCTAGTGTGTCACTTCTTCTCGTCATTTGAGCTTCCACTTAACACTTACCACGTTCACTAGCCGACAAGCACCCAGACAACAACGTCGAAACTGTTATCGTTAAATTTGCACGTGAATTCGAGAGGCTGAATGCTCCCATCAGCCAAGTGGGCATTCAGTTTGTGCAGATCGGTGCTGACGAGGAGGCACGACAGTTCCTAGAGATGTTGGACGATAACTTGAAAGAAAAGCATGGAATTCGGGTAAGATATCTTTGGGGAATCCATGTAAAGGGTTAACTGAACATTGATTCAACCAGGATATTGTGGACACAAGTGTGAACCGTACAGACGAACCGCTTGACTTGATCAAGACGTTACTGGGTGCTATAAATAAACGAGTGGATGGAGGTCAAGTGGTGGCTGGTTGAGAGTTCCGTCTGTTCTGTCTTCATAACGAAATCTAACCAACGTACGCCTATTTTTTTCAAATCTTGTACAGCGTGTTCTGGTCGTTACTCAATAGAAACATTTGACCTGATCGCCCGATGATATTCTCCAAGACCTGGCCAACCTGCAAGCTGTAGTGAACCTTTGTTCGAATTCATGTCGAATTCCGTCAGCTTTCCGACTCGACTCGTATTCATCAGCTTTTCGTTTAATCATTTCGTCAGGGACTGGCGCTGTTCTATCCTGCTCCTTACGGGAGTATTGGAAAAACACTGTGCACACCACCGTAACTGGTGAACTGCGTCCGGCGACCACAGAGGAGCGAATGCCCTTTGCCACAGGTTGAAGGTTGAAAGTTGAAGGTTGACATTTGAAATTTGAAAATTTGATCCTCGAACATCGGGCCAATCCACTGGAAGGAACGGACTGCGGGCTAGCGTTGACCAGCAACGGAACTAGAATGCAAGATGATTGGGAAGCCCCCTTGGTAAGGAAAGTCTCGACTATCTTGTAACCTTCATTCTCCAACAAACCAAATTCTGATGACTTCCTGACAGAAATCAGGCAAAACAACCCAGAATCTACTGAACCTACTCGCCAAGTCGCGGAATGTCACCGGAAATCCACATCTGAAGCTCATTGTATCCTGCCCAGGCGTAATAAATGCTATCCCCAACCCACGTCCTTACGACATTCGTGATTTCCGTGGCATGCGATCACTCGGCGGGGTAAGTCGACCGGTAGCATCTATTGACGCTTCCCTGACAAGATGTGCCAAGTTCTCCAATTTGCCCAACTCCCTCGTCCACGTGCGGCATAACAAAAGGTCGATCCTGATGTGAAGGTAAGAAATGGTCCTCAACGAGGGCCGAAGGCTGTAAAAGTCAATTTCCGAGTCCATCGCGAAATGGAGGCAGGACGGTGGACACCACGAATACCAATCTGCAGATGTCTCTATCTCCTCAATTGGGGTGTCAGTGAGGTATATAAGACCTGGTACCAGCAGCTTTGAGGATCATCAGTTCACATCCGACTCTGATAACTCAGTAATCTTCTCAACTTCTCTCAGCATGCGTTTCTCTATCGCCTTTGCCTCTCTCCTCGCCGTAGTGCCCATTGCACTTGCAGCTCCTGCTGTTGACGTGGTCAGTACTATGGTCGTTTTCTAGACAAGTGCTAACTCGCCGTGTTTCTACCAGCCTTTCACCCTCATCGAGGTCGGCGCATCCAACTCAACCTCTGATGCAGAGGGCATCATCGAAGCTCGCCAAGTCAATCCAACCATGTTGTTCTATGCAGGCACAGGCTGCGCGTCGGGCGGGTATCGATACTCCCTCGTCGATCGCCCCTTTGGCGTTTGTCAAAGTCAAATCCCGCCTTCTTACCTTTCGTTCAAGATTGATAATCCCTCCGGCTCGTACCTCCCTTACACTGTCTGGGTTGGGACGTGTGCTGCCCCGATCCAAGTCCCGCACACTAATACGTGCTACAATATTAACCCTGCTGGAACTGGATGGTTGAGGCAGAGTACTGGGGGTGGCACTTTCTAAGTGAGGTGAATGATTGGAGTCAAAGGACTCGGTAAAGGGTATCATACAGGCTTTTATGTCGACGGCCGAATGTAGAATTGAATTTTTGTAATCGTCAACTTGAATTGCCCAGGTCAGAACTGGTGCACTTGTCACTTCTTCCTTACGTGTTGATTTTTTACCACCGTATCAACGTCAATCTAGCGTTCAGAAGGCATTTTCCGGTGGGTCACTCGCCGATGAGCAACCCATTTCGACATGGCACGCTGCAAGTCGGAATATTCCATCTTGTAGCTCAACGGGAAATTCAGGTAAGCTGGAATCCTTGCAAAGAGAAGTGTGGAGAACGGGATCCACAAGGCTGCACAACATCCCAATTGCAATTGCAAGGAGCCCTAACTATGTCTTTGTGCTGTGTACTTCCTTCGGTAGTGGATATACGAGCACTTTGTATTTTAGCTTTATGCATACGAGCCTTGTCAGCTACCTACAATGATGTGCGCAGAAATTGATCACGGCCTCGGTTTCATCGGTAATTCCTCTCGCCTCCTCCGTCTTTCCGAGATAAGTTCATCGGCAAATTTCCACATATCCACCCCTCCATGAACACCAGCCCACCAGTTGTTAAATGGCGAAACAATGACACGGACAATTCTTTCATCGGAGTACTCCGCCACGCGACTCGTCTCTTCGCACGGTTTCGCCATATCCTCGTCGTCTCCAACCAAGAGCATGGCCTGGAGCTTCTGACAGCCTTTCAAAGCGCCCACGACCACATCGTCACCGTCAGACATATCATCCACCGCCAAATGTGTTAGACTTGGTAATCCAGTCAAGAACGTCGACGATGCATTCCAGCGATGAATTCCGATGAAATCAAGGTGCGTGAGCAGCCGATACGCCGGTTTGAGCGCATCAAACAACTCGCGACACATCGAAAACATCCCCGAGAGCCGTTCGAGCTGGGGTGGGTATTCTTGAATTATTTCGAGCATTTCCGTGGAACAGGTGGATGGAAAGGCGAGGTTCTTCAAAGATGTGCATAATTTAAGAGCAGAGGCGACATCTTGCTCTGGGTGGATAGGCTCGATCCAAAGGCAGCGCATATAATTCCCGTGTTGTTCGAAGAGGTCAAGGACCTTGGAGGATAACCTCTCGATGTGAGGAGGGTAAAAACACTTAGAAGCGTCCTTAGTTTGTTGGATGACGATAATTTCATATAATATGGGTTCAATACTTGAGATCATTAGTGTTTATTGATGCGAGGATGTCGACAGGATGAATTGGCTCACCGATGAGAAACCCATTTCGAAACTTGAAGCAATATGTTTGCTGTCACAGGCGATTCCCATGCTGCGAGTCGAAATATCTCGTCTTGTAGTTCCATTGGGAGGTTGGGCAATGTCATTCTGCTCGCAACCCACCCCCTCAGATCCGGTGTGGTTTTGAGCAGTTGCTCTGTCGGTGCTGATGACTTCCTGGGTGGTTTGAGGATAGCGAGGTGAGTTATCAAACTTCTAGTTGAAAATCAAAGATATCGCGTTTGGCAAGCTAGAAGAAATGTAAAGATTTTTGGACGAGGTTGGGGTGCAAAGAGGATGCTCGGAAGTTGCCGACGCGCCTTCTCTCCTCCGAAACCGTCACTGGCACAGATGTAAATGCCCTCCCTTCGCCTTTTCTGTTCTCCTCGACGCCCAAGCCAAGTCGCAGGCTTTTGCACAGTATCTGGCAGACCGTCACCGGCGGCTTCTAGGCCAGTAATGCAGCAAGCTCCGATTTTACCCTAACCGCCGGAGCTTACAACCATTCCAGCCATTGTCGTCGGCCTACATGTGGCTCTGTAAGCTTAGAAGGTTCGAAACCATTACATGGGATTGAACATGTCTGCTCACAATGTTTATAGTGCTGCATGATGGTTATTTTCCAGCGAAAAATCATCTACATGGGTACGTTTGATAAGTTTTGTCTTTGAGAAGTGCTGATCGTAGACTATAGGTACCGGTTATGCACCTATTGGAGCCAGAAGTAAACAGCTTAAAAACGTTCCGAAGGCCTTGGTGGACCGACTTTCGTGTGAAGAAGTGGAGATTTCAAGTTCTGATAGAGTAAACTTGGCGGGAATTGAGGTGTCTCGAGAATTTACGCAGGCTGCCTCCCCGCCAACCATTCTCCTATACATTCAAGGTATGCTTTTCTCTTTCTTCCATTAGTTTAAATTCGTGTCCTGATCCCTGTCAGGCAAATGCGGGGAATCCACTCCGTCGCCTGCCTACCTTTCATGATCAAACACTCCTCCGGATCCACAAGAGCAGCTCATCAAAAAACTCGCAATCTTTCGGTTGCTCCACCCTCCTATTGGAAATCCATCCACCGCCGCCCAACCCAAGCTGGAAAATTTTCCGACTACATCCACATCATTCACCACACCCCTCGTTCGGAGTCGTTCCTATCCTTCAATCACCCACCATCCTCTATGGACATTCCCTGGGTGGATCCATCGTCTTCTAGCCCATTTGGACAAACTCAACCGCAGGTCTGCCGTTGACCAAGTGGGCTATGACAGAATACAACCTCGTCCTAGGAAATCCGTTTTCGTCAATCCCAGGCGTAATCAGAGCGCTGTATCGTCAACTACGGCTACCTTATCATTATTTCGTACCGCTGGCATTGCATAAGGGAGATGCTTATGAAGTTTTGAAGGAAGCAACAGGACATTCGGCATTGGACCGAAATGCGGAGGAGGCGAAGTTATGACTTCGGTTTTGAGAAGGCTGGCGGAGGACATGTTGGTTCTCGTCAGTGAAGCGACGAGCTTGTTCCTATTTCGATAGGGCAACAACTGTTTGACGTGTCGAAGGGCGGTCGGAACGTGGCACATGTTGGAGATAAGGCAAATCTTGAAGGGGTGAAGGTTGTGAGAGGCGCACTGCATGAGGATACGCGGCGGAAGTGGGACGTGGTGAAGGAATCTCATTCGTCTCCGGGAGACACTCACGGGGTATGTGTACCATATTTTCGAGTATTCGGAAGACTGATTCCTATCCCATTACCGATCAGATCCTTGATGCAGTCCCTTGCGATCTCGTCGACCTCTGAGTAGAGTGTTTGTTCTCTGCTCGTCCCCGTTCAGTGGTTCGGGGGCATACACCCAACCGTGTATTGGATGCCGTGTAATAAGAGCATTTCGAATTCACGGAAGTTGCAGTAT